>JANHFT010003353.1:135231-147998 GCA_032467955.1 Pseudoxenodon macrops | reverse complement strand
ACAGCTTTGCTTTGCCAGCTGGGGGAATTCTGGGAGTTGAAGTCCACAAGTCTTACAGTGACAAAGAGTTTGGAGACCCTTGCTTTATCCTAAAAGATTGGCCTCACACCTTACGGAATAATCATTCGTTTTATCCTCCATCCCAGATCGAAACCAGTGACTGGATGTAAGCATTTAGCCTCAAGATCAGGCGTTGCAACAAGGCGTGGATTATGTGGGGCATAGGATCGCAAGCGGCGCGGCGCTAGGAAGCAACACCTCCATTGCGTCTATAGCAGTCTCGAGACTTTAGCAACAGGTTGATAAACAATTCCATCAGCGCTACTACCGCGTAAGCAGCGGGAACCATTAAGTCTCTGGAAGCGTAGGCAGGTGACCTACCTGGACCTTGTTTGGGCTGTACACTGGGACCCCTCCCATCAATCAACTACCAGGAACTAGAGGGGGACCGGAATTCCCGGAAAAGCCACCGAGGGGGACCCGGGTCCTTTAATGCAGCTCGGCCCTCAGGTAGCCCCTGCAAAGGTAGTTTCGCCCAAGCGCTGGGACCACGGAACAGATTCCCCCCCCTCCCAGGCGATCTGTCCGCAGTGGGACAGATCCTGCCCCATAAGCTGCACCCACTTTTTCCTCCTCACCCTGGATCCGGATAGGGAAGGGTCCGTGACCAGCTCTCCGCCCCACCCACCCCCCAAAAACCCAACTCCTTTCATTCTAAGGGACGTCCAGCTTATTAGAGTAGAACGCCTGTTCAGATCAATGGATGCCTCTCCCTCCCTCTTCCAGTCGCGGAGAAGATTCGTATTGATGGACAAGAGGTAACGGGAAGGGCATTGGGGGCCGGGCTCAATTAAATCAAGATGCAGCGTTGATCAGGACCCTTCCCCTCCTGGCGCTTTTATCCTCAGCTGCCTCGTAGAGTATAAGCTATGTAGGGAATCTCCGACCCAGGCTTTTGACACAGTCGGGTTGGAGGAGAGGGTGTGTGTGGGTTAATGAACCCTTGTCAAACCTGCACCCAGCCCAAACTACACTCTCCGTCTTTAAAGGCCATTGGGGAGAGGCATCTTTTTACTGGGATTTCGGGACCGTGGAGGCTTGTCTTTATGACTGTCAATCTGCAATTGATATTGTTTTGGAAGTTCATGGGGAGGTGGGACACACAATTCCAGGGAGTGTTTTGCTTTCTTGGATAAGTGACCTAGGAGAGTCATAGTCAGGTACAGTCATAATTGATAAGAAGTATTTTGTAGCTCAGGGCTGAAATGAGAGATCTCGGAGCTTGATTGTTTTCTTGCAGATATTTGCAGATCTAGTTTGGGTATTTGCAAGCTCAGAGGGACCCCTCCTCCCCCCACCTCTCTCCCAGCTCCTTTCATGGAGCCAGAACCCTCCAAGACTCTTAAAATAACTCTTCTAGAGCCACCTCACTTTAGAGGGGTGAGGGAAGTTGCTCTTCACCCATGGGGCTGCCCTCTTTTCCTCCCCAGCCCAGGACAGATTTGTAAGGATTTCCCCCTTCAACTTGGTTAGGTTGCGAGGTGTATAAAACCTACAACTTATTGTCTCAATATCTTGGAAAGGCAGTCAGCCGATCTCTGGGTGTAACCAGAGGGGAATGGCGGAAACCAAAAGTGAATTCTTTTCCTCCTTCCCTTGCCATTGCTTTCACAGCCATATCACTTTTAGTGTCTTTCCAGAGTTCCTGTCCAACCTGTTACCTTTTCTCTTTCTTTCTTTGACTTCTCTTCAGCCTCCCAATAAGGTGGGAAGAGGGCATGTTATTATTTTTGAGGGGGAGGGGAAGAGGCCATGTTTAAAATTATTCTTCAGAGTTATTTTGAAAAGGCAAAACTACCACTTCTTTATTTGGAGAAACAGGGGCAGTGTTTTTCTTCAGATTGTGAAGAATTCTTTGTGAATTCTTTAGATTGTGATTTTGTGTGCGTATGTGCACACAGGCAAATTTTTGACATCTGGCAACTGCCCAAATAAGTCCTTGCAGTGTTTTTTGCAGGATTTCAGAAGTGGTTTGCCATTGCCTACTTCCCAGGGCTAAGAGAGAAGGATTGGCCCAAAATCACCCAGCTGGCTTCACCCCAAGGCAGGACTACAACTCACAGTCTCCCAGTTACTAAACTGGTTCCTTAACCATAAACCAAACTGGCTCTCACCTGTAGATACAGCAGCCTTGTGTTTCCTCCTTGCAGTGTCCAGAAAATTACAAAGCAGAGCTTTAAATTACCTGTCAAAAATGGCTGTCAAATTTTATCACATTAGCCATTCATAATGAGAAATATCAAACATGAGCATGTACAAGTGCCTCTTTGTAAAAACAGAGTTACTTGAAGAAAGATAAACAAGACAGAGTGATGCACAACAATGGGAATATAACAGGAGAGCTCAAAGTCTGTGGTACTACAAATCCCAAAGCTTTCTACAAGATTGACTTTTCTCATCATCCTGGTATCTACAAATTCTGGAATCTGCTCTAAACAAAACAAATACAAGTTAAAGTTAACTTGAAAGGTAAAATGCAGCAGATTTGGAATGTAAGGCACATAGAAAAAGAAATTCTACGTAATTTATCCCTTTGAACTGGCTGGTATTTCACAATAATAAAAAGTTAGAAAATTTAGTTCTGGTTCTTTTACTCAGAGAACTAAAAATATAACAAGATAGAACTTGATATCCCTCTTGAGTGAACATGGAAAAAATAAGTGCTTGGAGAGAATTGTTTGAAATTGCCAGTAATACACAAATTATATTTTACAATTACATGGCAAATAATTTTAAAGGTTTTACTTGTTAAGGGGCACCAGCTGGAATCTTAAACTCACAGGCCATACTTCTGTTTAGAACCAAGAAAATGTAATACAGTTAAGTGGTGTCCTACAGAGGTAAATAGGCAGAGATACTGTACCGACAATTGGAGGAAACCAGGGTTGCGTATATTAAGTTCTATTAAAAGGGAATAAATAAAGTCTTCATTAGATGTTTACAACCCATTATTTTCAGTCTAATTAGAGCGAAGACAGAAACTCAGTTAATACACACACACACACACACACACACACACACACACAAACACACAAGCCCTCTTGGCTTCCCTGGATAAGCTGTTCAAAAAGTGGATCAAGGTCCTGTCATTTGCCTCTGCATGAAAAGCCCTATTCCTCTTGGCTGAGCTGTGGGCTTTCCCTTCATGTTGTGACTGAATAAGCCAGCTTGTCCAAGCAGAGTAGGAAACATGACAGTTTTGGCTTAGCTCTAACATGTATGACAGTCCAGTTCATGATAATAACCATTCTCCTGAAATGAACCACACTGGTGCTAAGCAGGAAGGTTGAATAGGACTTTTGTTGCTTCTTTTTGTCAGTTTTCCTGGGGTTGTCAGGTTCAGTCACTTTCCTCTCAAGAGAGTGGCTGGCCAGTTTTAATTCTTCAGAGCTGAAGAAGCTTCTTGAATGAGAAGCAAAAAACGTCTTCAAAGAAAAACCAGAAAGTCCAGCTGCCTCTTGAAAAAAAAGCACCTTTGGGACAACCATGACCTGGATGACTTGAGAATCTTCATAAGACTTTTAATTCTCAGTATTTCCGGATCCAAGATAGTAGCACCATCATACTAAGGTCTATAATCCCAACCGAGGCAATTTCTGTCCTGGATTTTCCTATGTGATTTTAGTTTGAGAGATGCCCAAGTGGGATGTAGAAAACCAGGTAGCCAACTCAGCTCAGGATAGGAACTAAGAAGTCACCCGTTGTCTGCATTTCTGTTGCAAATGACCCGTCTGGTGAATGCTTGGCGATATCCTGAAAAAAAGCAGCAGCAAAGACAGAAAAGAAAACCAGCCACCTTTTGCCAGTCATAGTAAATACACATCACAGTAGTTGGAGTAATTTTATCCTTCGGTCCCCTCTAATTGCTGCATAGCCATGCCACAGTAGCTGTTTTTAAATCATAGGTCCTTGTGATGTGTCCTCCTTCAGCCCACTTCAGAAGCAGTTGAAAGTTGATTTAAATTTTAAAGTCATATTTTTCTCTTCTCTCGGTGCTATTTTTGCCATGGACATGACCTAGGACCTTTCGTCAACGAGTGGTCAGGAGCAACAGTAAGTTCTTCCTTCCTTTCCAATCACTGGGCAGGGACCTCTGCACCAACTGTGGTATGGGCTGCAAGAGAACCTGGACAGCTGGTGGCTGCTTTTTGAAGGGTGTTTCCAGCCCCATAGAGCAGGGGTCTCCAACCTTGGCAACTTTAAGACTTGTGGACTTCAACTCTCAGAATTCCTCAGCCAGCAAAGCTTGGAGGAAATCTATAAAACCCAAGTCCTTTATTTACCTAAGTCCTCCCATTTTCTCATTCCTCTCTAGGCAGCCCTCCTGCTTGAGGGAACTGCCTGCATAATGCCTCACCAATGTGTTCTGAAGCATTTCTCAGCTCTTGTTGACTCTTTATAGATTAGATTTGTCGCTCACTAGACCTGTTTTAAAACAAGGGGTTTTTTCCTTTCAAAACATGGGTTGGTAATTATTTTAAAAAGTCACTGAGACCATCAAAACAAGAAAGTGAGTGAGAAAGCAAGACACGGCTCAAAGCAGGGAAGAAATCCTGTAGATTTTAGATATCTGGTCTCCAGAAATTCTGAACAACCTCTTCAGGTTTTGCTGTAACCTCCATGGCATTTGTTTTGTTTTTTGTTCTGACTGGATCCTTCTCTCGGTCTTGGTTCTTTTGCCCCAACAGCTTGATGCTGGGTAGGATTGTTTTTTCTCTTCTACAAGGACTGTATTTTTTCTCCCTGTTGCTAGTGAGGATGGAAGCGGAATGGGTGAGGATACCATGTGAACTGACTGCTCATCAGCAGACAAGGTGCCAACTACATTGGGGCTTTGTGGGAAGGGAAGAAGGAAGGAACTCAGCTGAGGAATCCAAGCATTTAGGAGCACAGAGTCACTATGGTGGCAAAGACAAGGTGGTGAAGCTGCTGCCTATTGGATTCCTAGCAGTTGGGAAGACAGATCCTGGCAGGTGGAGGGAATCTTAAGGAGGCAGAGTCATCTTTGCCCAGCACCAGGTGTCTTTGATGAACAGGTATATGACTGTGTTTGTACTTATTGTACTTATACCTTCTGCAAAATTATTACTGTTATCACTAACAATAACAATAATCAGGTATTTCTCTATTTTACCCCATATTCTCTCTTCTGTCTGCAACTGGTCAGCTGAGCTACTTTTGAACACACAAAAATGTGTCCTGTTATCCAGGCCATTCAAGATACCGCCCTGCATTTGCTAGACTTGCAATATATGCATCACACATTAGGAAAAGCAAGCATTAGCTTTTTCTTCCCCTGGAGATATGTATGCTTGAGTGGAAGGGGAACAAGGCTAAGGGAACCTACCAGTTGTTAGCTGTCCTGTTTAAAATTTGTTAATTCAAGTTGCCCTACATTAAAATGATAATAGAGCACTTTTGCCAGACTTGTTCCTGAGTCAGAAGAGGACTTGGTTATTGGAGCAATACATTTTATAGCTGCATATTTTTCTGCCATCCCAAAGACTAGAGGATATCTGGCCACGAGAAACAGGGAGCCCAGTGACTCAGAACAGTGACAATAGAGATAGGATAGGAATTGGCAATCAGGACATCAAATGTCATACCAGCATTGTTTTGTGATGACTTAAGGATAGGTGGATACTTTAACTCAGAAGCAAGGGAAGCCTTTGATAGTGGATAAATTAGAACTGAACATTATCTAAATAGCGAATACAATACATTGCTGAATCTGTGCAGCAGAGGCAGCATTCCCTTCCAGATTTCTAAGCATACAAAAGCATCTTCCAAATTTCTGAGAGTTTTCTTTCCTTGCAAACAGGCTTCTCTTTTTCTACATTATTCTCAGAAAGCATACATATTTACGTGCAACTGTTCTGCTAAACCTTGGCAAAAGGTTTAGCAGAATAGAAAGCCTTACATCATTCCCTTTCCTAAAATGGTAAAATCTGGTCTAGATTATAGTACTGTTGGATGGGCTGATGGGTGGCTGAATGACCACACGTAAAGACTGAGAGGTTGTATTGTATTGCTAGTATTGAAGGAACAGTCACAGTCTTAGGCCTTTTGATAGTGAACATTTTATCAATGACTTGGATCAGGGAGTTGAAAGGACACAAAATTGAGAGGATTTGCTAATATTTTGTAGGCAAAAAAATCTAAGCAGGCTTGAGCCATGGTCTAAAATGAATAGGACAGAATAAAACAGGGAGAAATGTGAAAAAAATTGCACCTAAGTAGAAAAAATATCAGACACTTGTACAGAACCGGAAAAAAAACCCTGCCTTGGCAGCATTGTATGTAAAAGACCTAGGTAAACTTGTTGAGCATGTTTAACATGAATCAACAGTGTGAAACTACTGCTAAAAAGTCAGCTGTTACCTTGGAAGCATAGACTCCTACTTATGGGAAGGAATTGCTCCATTTGAAGCTCTCCTGTTTGAATAACTTTTAATATTGTGTCCAAACAGGACAGGTACAGGCTCCAACTGATAGTTAGGACTGCAGAAAAAACAAGTGCAACCAGGCTGCTTTCCACTGAAGACTTATATACAGCACAAGCCAAAAAGAGGACTGAGAAAATATCTACAGACCCCTCACATCCTGGACATAAACTATTTCAATTCCTTACCTCAGGACACTGCTATATGGCATTACATTACAACCAGACACAGCGGTAGCTTTTTCCCTCTATGCCATCGCTCTGCTAAACACCTAATTCCCACAGCACTGTCTTATAGGATATTAGTAGATATACCAAAGGATAGTTACCCATGTAATAGGGCTATATTGCTATTATCCTTCTAATCTTCTCATCTTTCTTGTCTTCTCATATTTCCTATTACATTCTATTGGTATCTTATGATTTATCATCTTGTTGTTTGTATCTTATGATTTATCACTTTGTATGTACACTGAGAGTTTATGTTTGTACGTGCACTGTACGTGCACTGTAAGCCTATTTTCTGGAGATAAGTTCCTTGTGTGTCCAATCACACTTGGAAAATAAAAAAAATCTATACTATTCTAGTTCAGGGCATCACAGTTCAAAAAGGATAGCAAATTAAAGTGATCTCAGAGGCGAGCTCTGAAATTTAGAACACTTAGAAACAAGGTATTATAGCCAACAAAAAGGCAACTGAGGGAAGAGAGGATAGGTGTGTTCAAATATCTAAAATCTTGTCACATTATTTCCTCTTGCACAGATGGCATGATAGCAGCTGATGGTTAGAATTACATGTTATTGTTTGATGTAAGAAATGAGAGAAAAGGCTGATCTGTGCAACCGGATCGCCTCAACAGAGGAATCCATAGACATGATTTAGACCAGTGTTTCTCAGCATAGACTTCAATACCCAGAATGCACCAGTCAGCAATGTAGACTTAAAAAAGAAACACTGGTCCACACAGAAGGGGGCCATCACCAAGATCAAAGTGGAGGAAGTCCTTGAAATCTGGCAATGGATTTCTTAAGTTGGCTTTAAGGTTGAAGACAGTGCAGAAAAATGGAAAGGCAACATCATGAGAACATGGCATATACAAAAGTGGTTAGTAAGAGTCCTGGTGGCGTAGTGGTTAGAATGCAGTATTGCAGGTCAACTCTGCCCTAAGCCAGCAGTTCGATTCTGAACGGCTCAAGGTTGACTCAGCCTTCCATCCTTCTGAGGTTGATAAAATGAGGACCCAGTTTGTTGGGGACAATATGTTGATTCTTTAAACTGATTAGAGAGGGCTGTAAAGTACTGTGAAGCGATACATAAGTCTAAGTGCTATTGCTATTAATAAGGAATGTGCAAAAAGCTACAATGGTGGTGCTCATGATGAGTATAGACAGACACTCCAAAGCAGGGATTCCCAACCTTGGCAATGTACAGATATATATATATGGATTTTAAATTCTAGAATTCCATAGTACAGATTTGCTGAGAATTCTGGGAGTTGAAGGCCATTCACCATTAACTTGCCAAGGTTTGGAAACGCTGCTCCAAAGGAAAGGCAGAGCATGGGAACAAAAGCACACGGGGTGTCTCAGAACAACCCCGGGAATACCTCCAAAGGAGGCCAAAACTCACGGGTTGCTTACCCAGCAGTCTTCACGGATGACCTTTAACCTTACCAATCTGAAGCTCTGCCACCTGGGAGTTGTGGTCCTTGGGAAGGCGGAGAGTCCATACCCTTTGCAGTGTGAGTGTTGGGACGAAAGGCAGGAAAATGCCAGCGGCGTCGAGTTGAGGGAGGGGGGGAGGAGTGTGTGTGTGTGAGAGAGAGAGAGAAGGGGGGGGGGAGTTTGCCGGGTCAGAGCTCAATGCCAAGTTGGAAGGCGGTTTCCACGCAAAACACGGAGCCTTCGCCCAGCCTGGTGGGCTGGCGCCGTCCACGAAGGAGCGCGTTTTCTCCTCCGACGCTTTAAAAAGGCGCGGGAGTCCCGTTGCAAAAAAATGAAAAGCAGCTTGGTGGAGTTGGCGGCGGCTCCTCCGCGCAGCGCCCCTTTTAACCGAGGCGTGGTCGGATCTGGAAAAGCGGGAACCTCCGTGGTTTCCTGGAGTCTGCCTTGCTTGCTTGCTTCCTTTTCGGCTCTCCGTCCGTCTGCGCCCTCCCGCTCCCCCTAGTCTCTTCGGAGAATTAGGAGGCTGCCTTTATTTTTGGCGACCGTCGGAGAGGCGGACGGTCTTTAAGGCCGTCGGCGCCCAAATTCCCACTAAGCGCCGGGGCTCCTGAAGCGATCCTGGATCCGCTACTATCTGTCGTATTTGTTAAGAGTTAGAGAGGTGGGGAAGAGTAGGACAGGCGGTAACTACTTGTTGCAGAGGTGGGGGAGAAGAAGGCAGACGGTTGCCGTTTGGAGATCTTTGGAAAATGTTAACCAGGTTTTTCATATTCTCTCCCCTCCCTTTCAATCTTAGAATAACTTTATTGTAACTCTGAATGTACACTAATGGCATACATTAAAATGGAATTTCGTTGCATACAGCTCTCAAAAGGTCACCACCTCCAATATACACTAAGGAAGGAAGGAGGGAGGAAGGAAATTAAGAAAAGAAGGAAGGAAGGAGAGAGAGAGAGAAATACAAAATTATGCATATATCCACGTATATTATATTATATGATACAGAAAAACAACACAGTCTAGTCCAGATACATGTACATGGTGAGAAAAATGAATCTTGCAAGTTTACCAGACAGGATGGCATAGGAAACAAAGCTGTTGCAAAATCAGGTAGCCCTACTTTGAAGCCTCCTCCCAGAAGCAGAGCGTGAAGTGGGTTTGTGGGGTCTCTAACAATGCTTTGAGTTCTAAGCACATAGCGCTTATAAACATTATCCTGAATAATGGGAAACAAACTTCCCACAATCTTCTCTGCTGTCCTTACCACTCTCTGTATGGACTTCCTATCCGAGGCACTGTTGCCACCAAACCAAACAATGATACAGTTTGTTAAAACACTCTCAATTATGCCTCTGTAGAAAGTGGCCAGGACAGAAGGAGAAATATATGCATCTCCTCATCCGATGCAGGAAATGCAGATGCTGGTTTGCACACTTCACTAAGGATGATGGTTCAGATTGTTAGTTATCTGCAGCCCCAGATACTTAAAATACTGTTGACCATCTCTACAGCTGCATCCTTGATATTGAGTGGAGTATGACTACGCCATGTCTTTCTAAAAGAGTCATGTCCGATTCTCAGAGGACAAGTCCCTGTGTTTCTCTTGGCAAGGTTTTACAAAAATAGTTTTGCCATTGCCTCCTTCCCAGGGCTGAGAGAAAGTGGTGGCCCAAGGTCACCCAGCTGGTTTTGGGACCTACTGCTAGACTAGAAATTCAAGCTGATTTTTAACTTGATGCCTTACCATTACACCAAAATGGCTCTCATAGATTTTCATTAAGGCCATTTATAACCTGGAGAAGCAAGCTATGAAGTAGCTGGGCTGAGAGAGGGCAAAGGGTGGAAATCACCCAGGGAGCTTTGAGGGCTCAGGTGAGCTTGTACTTGGATTTCCCTAATTCAACTCCTTCACCCATAGGCTACTGTCTGGTCTTTTACATCTTTTAAATGCAACCAGTAAAATAAATAAGGCTGGATATATATATATCTGAATGAAGGATTGCTTCTTCCATCTCCTCTTTTCATTACCATTGCAGTATTAAACATGCATATTCCTCTTATCCCCAAATCTGCAGCAAACTTTACTCAGTTTGTGGTACTGATACAGTAAATAACAATTTAAAGCCAAAACTCCTTCATTCTCCCATTGCAAAACTTCTTCACAATGTCACTCTTACTGATGAAATAAAATATTAAGCCCTTATATTTGTAAACAAACAAAAAAATCAACTAGAAAAAATTTATTTTTAAGATGATCTGAGAACAAATAAGAGAAATCCTAGGCTACCTAATCCCTATCTAAATGAATGAAACTTAGAAATATTTAATGTATTAACTAAAGCACCTTCATTTTAGGTGACCACAGGAATAATTGCTGGACTATACAAATTCCTTAATATCTATGTGAAGCTACTCAGAGAAACCATATAGGAATGAGGTGCTGCATGCCACTTTTATGCAGATAATGCTCAGATCTTCCTCTCATTTTGATCACCTCAGATATGCTGAGTCTCCGAGTTCCTGATTTTGGATATATTGCAGTTTGGATAAAGTACAACAAACAAAAGCAGAATCCAGTCAAGTTCAATTAGAAGAAGCTCCCATCCCCAAGAAGGAGCTTGCAATTTGTAGAGGCTTCTCAACTCTGCATGTCCAGGGTTCTTCTCAGCCATGATTTGGTCATCCTCATTTCATTTACAAGCTTCATTCCTTTCTGGGTAGGTCTGACCTGGCCTCTGAACTACACACTGATTGCCTCCCAGTAATTCCAAATATATTATTGTAATGGGCTTTGTGTGGCGTGCCCTTGAGGGACACTCAGAAGCAAGAGAATATCCAGATGTTGGCTAGACTTCTGCTGGGTGTTTCATGGGACACTACTGTTTTGCTCAGCTGCACTGTCCCTCCCATTGTTTTACAAATGCAAAGTGTTAGTTTTAATTTACAAGCCCCTTTATTGCATAGAAATACTCATTCTAAAAGAATGACTTAGTCATTATGACACAAACTGGAAGCTCTATTTCTCTGCACGCTCATATTGGGTGCTGCCAAAGAAGGAGAAATAGAAATTATTCTAGTTAGAATTATGGTACCTAAAGCTGAATCCCTTTGAAATTTTATCCTTGCTGAATTTAAATAAAGTCTGAAAATCAATGTTTATAAACTATTCTCCCCTTCATGAGTGGCACTTTATTACTTAGGTTCAAAACTACTTGGGAAATGCTTTATCTATTTTTGTTTTGTTTATTGTGTAGGTTTTATTTATTGATGATTTTATGGTTTAATTTGTATTGTAAGCACCTGCAGACTGGCTTGTCAGAAGAGTGCAGGTAGAAATATGACTATTACTCTCTAATTAACTTGGTATTAATCTTATTCTGGGCAGAGAGATGAAATACAAATTGAAGTAATAATAAGATAAATTTTCATTCTCATGAATTTTTGTAGAGTCATCATTACATCAAAGTAATTGTAATATGGATAGACTTGTCTGTGACTAGATGATGCTATGAGGGTGCTCTAGATTTGAGAAAGGAGAAATTTGCAGAAGACTGATGGTTTGTTTTAAAGATAAAGAACAAAAGATTTCTATGTGAAAAAGTAATTTCCCTTAATTGAGTTCAACTTCTAGTGCTTTAATGGACACATCGATACAATTTCTTGGAACACAAGTAGTTTGCCGTTGCCTTCTTCTGGGCCTAATCCAGAGGTGGGTTTCAGCAGGTTCTCACCAGTTCTGGAGAACCGGTAGTGGAAATTTTGAGTAGTTCGGAGAACCAGTAAATACCACATCTGACTGGCCCCGTCCCCATCTATTCTCTGCCTCCGGAATCCCAGTTGATTGGGAGGAAATGGGGATTTTGCAGTAACCTTCCCCTGGAGTGGGGTGGGAATGGAGATTTCATAGTATCCTTTCACAGTGCCCACCAAACCACACCAGGTAGTAAAAAAAATTGAATCTCACCACTGGCCTAATCTATAGTTGTAGATTTTCTGGTGGTGTCCCACCCAAATACTAACCAGATCTGACCCAGCTAAGCTTCTCAAAATCAGTTAGGAGTCACCATCTGACTGAGAGAAAAAGCATACAGAGAACCTCAAACAGTCAATGAGTTATAGGGAGAATGGGAAATGGAGAAAGGGAAATAAGCAGAATTGTAAAGGCTATCTGGTTACCTTGAATCCTTCTTACAAATAGTTCTAGTTAATTAGCAAGGTTTGCATCATCTATTGGGAAAGAACAATCTTCTCTAACATGGTGTCTTCCTGATATATTTGGACTGCAATTCCCAGAATTCTCAGCCACTTGCAAACAGGCTGAAAATTAGAACCAAAGCTTATTGAACTCAGGGAGACTAGCTCTTGCAAAAAATGTTTAAGACTTACTCCTTAAATACTTTGTCCTCAAAACCTTGGACATTGCTTTTGGACAGGGGTCTGCAACCTTAAACACTCAAAGAGCCATTTGGACCCATTTCCCACAGAAAAGAAAATATCGGGACCCACAAAATCTGGGTGGGCGTTGCCAACTCGACATCACTCACTTCCACCAGTCACATGACGCCCCCTAGCCACGCCTACCCAGCCGGTCATTAGGGCA
>JANHFT010003353.1:120739-133260 GCA_032467955.1 Pseudoxenodon macrops | reverse complement strand
TCCAGCAGGACATTGCTAAAGTGATTTTCTGTCTTTTGATCCCCCAGTCACATGACCACACTAAGCCACGCCCACAAGCCGGACGCCCACAGAACCGGTAGGAAAAATTTTACATTTCACCCCTGCTATAAAGGTAAAGCCACCATCAGGGTGCAGATAAACAGGTTTTCTTTTCTTTTCAAAAGGATTAGCCTGAGAAATTTGCAACCCAGAAATGACAGTTAGACCAAGGGAGTGAATAACCAACTGGAAACCATAGCAAGAGATACTGATTTAAAATTGGAGGCAAGAGAATGTTTCCAATAAGAGCTGAAGTTTTTGCAGAATCGAGCACTAGGAAATAAAACTGCTGAGCTTTAATGGCACCCATTGCATAGTAAAGAAGACTTGAGTGTTTAAGGATCCCTCAGAAGATAGATTTCTTGTTGGAATAATTTCAGCAGCACCTTTACTGGAAGCTATGTATCTTGTACTTGCCTCTGTAAATTCCTTGATCTCTAGATCAAACTCTTTATATCTTGATGCTGGATGGGGATTGCTTGCTGGAACTTTGACATTCAGTCTGAAATGAACATTGGTACTTCCTGGCCCTTGCAACTCCAATGAAAGGCTGAGGATTGATTCATAGCTTTACAACCAAGTACGATAAGGATTTATTTTATGACTAGTTCCCCAGCTAGAGTCTTGCTAGGCAAGGAAAGCCAAACAAATATGAACGAAACTAATGTGGAGCTTGCTACAGATAGACATTATACATGAACTGAAGAACTCATTAAAAATATGGAACTTTTATTGAAATATTGAGAATATTGCTATCTAATTATTCCCTTTAATGCCCTGCTAATCAGTTCAACAGAAACATGAGCTAGATTTAATATACAGGTTGGCCAAGATAAGTGACCAGGTTATGGTGTGTGGAGATTTGGCTAGATTATCCAGAATGAAATGCACTATCAAGGCCAAGTTTGGACCATAAATATAAGAAAATTTAGATTCTCCAATATGCTAGGTACATACCCAAAACATCGATATTGTGGACTTCCAATGCATAAAGAAATATGCTTTCTCAAAGACCTCACAAAGAGACAACTAACTGCCATTCTATCAGCTTACTTCTACCCCAACCCCAGTAGGGCCCAAATCTAAAACAATATTTTGCAAATACTAATATAAATTGGCATTACTGTTTCATTGTCACTAACTTTTGAAGAAATGAAGCTGAAGCATAACTTAAAATAAAACAAAATACCTGAAGTATTTGAAGGAATAATGTGTCACCCTTTATTATATATTTATAAAATTTATAGGCCGCCGATCTTACTTAAGGTAACTCTGGATGTCTTACAATCATAAAAAAATAAAATAATATAAATTAAAAGCAGACATAAGTTAATACAAAATCCAAAACACCACGGCCCAGTTGTGATAGATGCATGACTATTATAGAAATTAAACTCAAATTATCTGAGAATTATTACATATTTGTTTTTTACATTGAAATAAATTAAGTAAAAAATGCAACCACATAAAATAAGTGAAAAAGAAAAAAAGGGTATGGTGATCATTTCTTGTGGGTTATCTGGATAGCAGATTAGGCTAAAAAGTCATCACATTTATTGTTTCAGGACAGTATTGCCCTAGAAATTATTCCCGAAAGAAAACCCATCTTAATTATTCATTCATTTACTATATTTATTAACTGCTCTAACCTTACAAGTCTATACACATACAACAAACAAATCAGAAATGACATAAAACTTCAATATTAATTAATTTAAAAATACAACATGTATTGACATGTTTATTTGTTTTTCAAATTTATATACCCAAATGACACTGGGTGGTAAACATGGGAGAGGAATGTCCATGTACCCATCAGATAAATTTTTCACCATAGTCACTTCTATATACAAAAAAGATGCATCCAAGCCTCTGTGAAGCGTAACATATTCCATAATTGAGTGGCTGCCACAGAGTAGGCCTGCCATCTCATCCAAGATTCATAAACCTCAAAACCAAGGCCTTGCATTTCAGCCTTGGACAAGCCAGCATACACCCTGCAGTGCTGCATTTTCCTTCCCAGGCAGCCAGCAGGAAAAAGGCCACGTTTTGCTAGTCCCTGATTACTCCAGTCTCTCTACCAGATGTTAATATTTGGCCACATCTGCTTGTTCTTCTCTATCAAACAACCACTATCATCGCGTTCTTCGACTTGGACTACCTTTACTTCTATAGTGCTTCCTTAAGCTATTAAATTTTGGCAAGGCGTTCTTTTGTTCATGCGGTTGTACTTCTGACAGCCATATTTGTTACAGTTTTTATTAAACAAATGGTCCCTTTAATTTCTTTTTCATTACATTTTGGGTAGTTGTTTCTTATTGTTTTACATAAATTTTCTTAAAATTTAATAAAGAGCAAATAAAAACCAACAGAAACTAATACAGAATTAAAGAAAACAAAAAAAAGGAGAAAGAAAAGCTGCGGAAAGAAAAAAGAAACAGAAAGAAGCTTCCAATTTCTTTTGCAGCAAATATACACATGATTACAAAATGATCTTACTCTATGATTGTGTTGTTCTTTCTTCTTGTAGTCCATTTCCCTTTTGATTAATGAAGTACATTTAGCTTTTCATCTATGGTCACATTTACATACATCTACATCTGAAAGAATAATATATGTTAAAGAATATGCTGAGTATATACAGGATTTATTTCCTTTATCATTGAAAATAGTATAATTGCTACGAGCCACATAGATTCCTGGAGAACTGCGGCTGAGTCCCATATCTCTCTTTTTTTAAATTAAGCATTTTCTTTCTTTCTTCTGACAATATTCTGAGAGACATGATAAAACTGGTGTTTTTTTTTAATTATACACCCAATATTTACTTTATCTAATCTTGATCTTCTCCGTGGTGGCTCCCTCTCTCTGGAACATCATCCCCCCCTCCAGAGATTAGAATGGCCCCCAACTCTAGCACTCTTCCGGAAGGTGCTGAAGACCTGGTTCTGCCAGCGGATCTGGGGAACCCAGAGCGGGATGGAGCCCATTAAATGGCGCGTGTGATGTGTTATCGCTGGGGCGGAGGGGCGGGGGTTATTTTATTTTATTATGTTATTTTATTAATTTATTATATGATTGTCTCTTTTACTAGTTTTATTGTTTTTATATTGTTTGTCATATTTAATACACACACACATATATTTTTATATTCTTGTAAGCCGCCTTGAGTCACCATGTGCGAATAGGCGTCAATATAAATTTCCAAATAAATAAATAAGGAGTAGCATCTACCATACATTCAGTTGCTTATCCCATCGAAGAATTACAACCCTTTGTGGATGCAGTTTAGTGACAGATAGTATAAAGCACACCGAAATATAATTCAAAGAAAAGTGTTCCTATTTGTTGGGTTAAACTGGTAAAATGATTTTGTGTGGAGATGCTGAAGCTGCCATAACTAAAGATGAAGCAGAAACATAAGCAGAGAAGACAAAAAGCCAGGAATCAGGGAGATGGATAAGAAGGAAACAAATCATTAAGGAACAAAGGGGATAATGTAACCTGAATCAGACAAAGGAAATTGGGCCTGAGTACATACTAATCAATGAAACAAAAACTTTTGGAGATGAAAAGGGATCCTGAAGCCCCCCATCCCTTGAGTCATCTTTGGATCCAGACTTGGCACTCACCATCCTTCTAGCTAGTGGTTGGTAACCTAGTAAGTGTGACTGAGGTATGAGAAAGAGCAAATGTATGTTGTACCCATTAAATTTTTACTCTTACTTTAAATTGTCTTGGTCTCCTTGTATCCCAAAGGACATGTTGTGCCTGTTCAAAGTGATGTGTGTTTGTGTCCTTAATTATTTCCCAGCTGTAGACCAGAGTTATGTGTCTTGTCTGCTGTAGTAGCACCTATCTGGAAAACCCAGGTAGAAAGGAAGGGAGCCTTACAAGAACAACAGACTAAGTGGGTGAATAAGTGACCATAAACTGCACATGAACTTGGAGGTGTAATTGGCAGAGACAAGTCACATATGAATTGTCATGTCATGTCATGTCATGTCATGTCATGTCATGTCATGTCATTTGTTTGTTTATTTATCCATCTGACTTTTATTATTTTTACAAATACCTAAAGTTCTAAAGCAAAAATAGGGCACACAGAGGCTTTGGGGGCCTGCAGAGTGCTCCTGGGGGCTGGGGAGGGCAAAAATGTCCTCATTTTGTGAAAAATGGGGCCATTTTGCAAAAAATTGGCCTGTGTTTTGCCTCCCAAACCCCCCACGCATCACATTTTTGCCCTCTCCAGCCCCAAGGAGCACTCTGCAGGCCTCCCAAAGCCTCTGTGCATCCCGTTTTTATGAAAAACAGGCTTGTTTTTGGTGAAAACTGGACCTGTAGGGTGGGATTTTGGGAGGCCAAAAATGGCTGTATCTGGTGTATAAAATGCACCAACATTTCCACGGCCTTTTCAGGGGGGAGTGTGTCTTATATTCCAAAAAGTACTTCAGGTGTAAGTTCTCTGTAATATTTCCTTTAAGTGGAGATTCTTTTAACAACCAAACTCATTTGGTAGGGAAGATAAAGGTATGGTCCCAAGTATCCAATAGTCCTGCAGAGTTGATATTGTTACTAAAATACCGTAACCATTAAACGAGGTAGATTAGCTATAGCTAGAATGACAAATGGCTATCATTCTTTGAAATGCTTATGTAACTTTTGTAGGTCTGTGAAGACATGACCTCTAAGCTTCTTTTCTTTCTTTATGATTCTGTATGTTCCTTATTTTTCTTTCTCTTTGTTTGACTCCGGTAAAGCAATTGTCTATATGCCTTCTCCTAATATTTTAAAGAAAGCCCCATTTAGGAACACATTATATAAACAGATCTTTTTGTTTTTATACCTCTCACAAAAAAGCATTCTTTTGCATATCTACTCAGGGGCTTGGTCCATTGAGTAAAAAACTGCACTAAAATACTAACGGGTGGCTGCTTTGAACTGGATATATACTTTGTGAAATGGATTTAATCTCGCCTCATACAACTCATTCTAATCATTTTATATTCCAGGCTGCCCATATTGCTAATATTGCCGCTATTGAAATCCGTTTTATCTTGAAATTATTAAACTGATCTCACTACTTTCCATTTTCTTCCCATTTAATGGGAAGATAAGAAAGAAATGAATAATAGATTAGCAGGCATTTTAGCCCATTAAAGGCACAATGTTTTCTTTTGTTCATCCTTTATGTTAGAAGAGTATAAAAACCTAGACAGCACTAATTATTCATGTAGTTTTCATAATTGTTTATAAAATCACAATGTCTTTTCGAGATTTCATGGGGCATTTCATTCAGGCGACGGTATTTTTCATCTGAATAAACCATTCTGAATCTATTTTAAAACTCGTCTGAGACTAGGAAAAGTCTAAATTACCTGGTTTAATCTTTGTAAGAAAGTATCCTGTAGCAACTGGCACATTTATTTTTTTGCAAGTTTAGGCAATTGCCAGTCAGTTCAGCCGTTGTCCTTTTTGGAGAGCACATAAAAGTGCAGTCAAAAATTGACCCACCTCTTCAAATGTAGACTCTTTTCTAAGTTTAAAAATACGAAAAAAGAAAAAGCTTTGAGCCTGGCGTGATATTAATCCTCTTTTCTCTTAAAAATGCTAGAAAGCTGGGATAATAGCTGGGGGACAGGAGGGCAAGGTAGGGGAAGAAAAATTGCCCCTAGAACGAAGGTATAATGTAGCTCAGACTTTCAAGAGCCGCCAGTTCTGTCGAGTCCTTTTGACTTTTCTTGTCAGAGAGAATGAAGGAAGTCAAATGTATGACACCACTAGATGAAAGGGCAGAAGCTTATTTCACTTGAAAAAATACAGTATGAAGGCTTTATCTCCTAGTACCTGGAAGAGCCAGGGGTGGAATTTAGGACTTTCTGCCTGGAGTACCATTTTTCTCCATTTAGGTTCTGAAGATCCTTGAATTAGGAAACCATCCTTTCATGTGAAAATATAGAACCAAATTAAATTGAATAGCAAGAATGTTCATTTAATGATCTGGTAGCTGTTACTACCGTTTCTTTTACTGAGAAAAGGGGGAAGGATTCATTGTTGATCACTTTGATTTTTCTTTCCTTTGCAAGAGAGAGAGAGAGAGAGATACAGAGAGACAGACAGACAGACAGACGGATATTCAAAGCATATAAGTGTTTGAGGAGTATTTCTACAAACCTTCTCAATCGTGCAATATATGCATGCAAAAAAGAGGTGGAAGAAGCAGGACCTGCTATTCCCCTACCTCGAAGATATAAATTTATTTTTATTTATTTATTTAGTTTGTCAAGCATGTCTGAGAATACAAGTATAAGTATAAACCTAACATATAAAACATAAGTATAAACAGGTATAAACACAAGAAATGAGTACAAATAAATTGGAACAGTAGGACAGGGACGGTAGGCATGCTGGTGCGCTTATGGATACCCCCTTACAGACCTCTTAGGAATGGGGTAAGGTCCACGGTAGACAGTTTAAGGTTATAAGTTTTGGGGGTTTGAGGATAGTCAGATGCTCAATAATACCCCTTCCATAGTAGCAATAAAGCTGCTCAGAGGGTATCAATTGTAGCAATAGCACTTAGGCATATATACCGCTCTGTAGTGCTTTACAGCATTCTCTGAACAGTTTAGAAATTTCAGCCCCAACAATCTGGATCCTTATTTTACCAACCTCAGAAGGATGGAAAGCTGAGTCAACCTTGAACCGGTCAAAATCGAACTGCTGGTAGTGGGCAGAGTTAGCCTGCAATACTGTATTCTAACCACTGTGCCCCCATGGCTCTGGTGTATCATATATAATGTTCATAGGATTCCTATATCCAATTATAAAGAGAATTCCTCCCTTTTTTTACGGTAACTCCAACTTCAGCATGAAGACATGTGGCCAATGACTTTTCTGGTTGTGCCTAAAAAAGTCTGCAGTTGTTCCTTGAACTAAAACAGCTCATGTTTCCTATTGTTCAACTACACCCTTTCCTCTTTCCTGTTTTCATATTTTGAAATTAGTAGTTGTTTTTTAAACATGACATTAGCCAAGGGTCTTCCTGATATTTGTTTTTCTTGCTGATACCCATTTCTGTAGATTACCTCCAACCTTTATATTTTTCAACTCTGTGATAGCCGGTAGCTAAAGAACAAGGGAGCGATAGATACATAATCCTCCTAATCTGCTTGTGAGAAAATTGGATGAATATGCAAATATATGACCCCATGAGATTTGGGTTGTGCAGTTTAAGCAGCACTTTGACAGCTTGAGCAACACAATCCTTCAAAGGCAAATTGCTAAGCAAAATGGCAACATCTCTTAGGGATTTCTGTGCGTGCATAACAACACACAGGCAGAAGTCCCACCAAAATAAAAAAAAGCATCCTTGTAGTAAGTTGGAAAGCAGACACAGACATAGTTGGGCAACCCACTGCCACTCCCTTTCACTAGCTTTGTTCAACCCAACCATCACACTGTTAACAGCACGGGCTTGGATCGCACAATCAGGAACAGAAGAACAAGTTCATCTTGCTTAGGTAGCCCTTTAGGGATAAGACAAAGGGAGGACATTTCTGGAAGGTGGCAAAAGGAAACAGATCACCAGAGTACCAAAGAGAAAAGAATCCTGGATGACTGAGATACTTAATAAATGTTGTTAGATCGCGCAGCATGGAAAGACTCGAGTCGCAGTGAAAAGTCAGCTCTCGTTTATTGGTCAGCTCATAGCAATATCCGGACTGCCGGCAGGCTGCGGGGAACCCGCTTTTATGGGATTCCCCGGCTTGCCTGCCAACCACTGGCATTGGTTCATAATTCCCGCCGCTAGTTAACCAACCAGCAGCGGTTCATGAAAATGAGCAATTAGGAGGACATAACAGATTTAACAGAGTTGGAAGGGACCTTGCAGGTCATCTAGTCCAACCCCCTGCCCAAGCAGGAGACCCTACATTTGCCTCTACCTAGGATCGAACCCACAACTCCTGATTATGAGGCAGGAGCTCCACCTCTAGGCCACAGCAGCTGTAGTTGGAGGTTCTCCTATTGGGCAAGATACAGCTGAATGGCTCTTTCAGTCATTCCCTTAACAGATCCAGCTTTTAAAAGGGGAGATCATTAATTTTGCCTTTGTAGCCACGTACTATATTAAGGTTCTTAAAAACAGTGCAAGTTATACTTAAGGGTACAGGTAATCCTCAACTTACAACCACAATTGATCCCAAAATTTATGTTGCAAAGGGAGAAATTTGTTAAGTGAGCTTTGCCCCATTTTATGACCTTTGTTGCCATAAGCGAATCCCTGCTGTTGTTAAATTAGTAACACAGTTGTTAAGTGAATCTGATTCTCCATTGACTTTGCTTGTCAGAAGTTTGCAAAAGGCAAACCACTGAACTCCTAGACACTGCAACCGCCATAAATGTGAGCCAGATGTCAAGCATCCTAATGTACATTCACTTGATCATGGGCATGCTGCAATGGTCATAAGTGTGAAAAATGGTCATAAGTCACATTTTTCAGTGCTGTAGTGACTTTGAACAGTCACTAACAGAGCTGTTGTAAGTCGAGGACTGCCTGTATTATGTCTTGGTTAGTAGAATGGAATCAGTGATACCATGAAAAGTACTAACTAGTGCAAAGCGCAATAGCTAGGCTGTGAATTCACAGTAGCCCACATACAACATTGAAAAATCTGCTAATTGTGTACTGGACAAAATGTAACATGTTTGATATTGACTTTTGAACCCTAAAGAACTTGGGACTTAATAATTGAAGGGTATTACATGACAAGTCTTACCAGCTATTAAGATCTGTACTCAATGTTCTTCTGAAGATAGCCTTAAATTTATAGCACATTGAAGAAAAGTTTCTGCTAGGTTGCTCTCAAGCTGTGGAATGTGCTCTCTTGAGATTGTCTCTTGTTCCTCCTCTCTCAGCATTTAGAAAATCTGAATGAATATATATATATAGGGTATATATGCAAGTCTTGGCGTATTCGGGTCTTTCGACGAGGTCCCAAAAGGATATATATATATATATATCCTTTTGCCATGCTTTTAATTGTATTCATTAGTGTTAGCATTAATTTAAATGTTAAGTTTAATTTAATTACTTTAACTTTTCACATTCTGTTCTGGTTGTTGTTAGCCATCTTGAGTGTTTTGCTAAAGTAGAAAGATAAGATACTACTTTATTTTTTTTAATTAAGCTCCTTAATTCTAAAGAGAGGTTATTAACTGAGTAGAAAGGAATGAATATGCTTCTGGAAGCAGGCTTGAAATCTGTTCACTGCTTAGCAAAAAGGTAAACATATCTAGTTTTCATTTCCTAGTCACGCATATCAAAGGCCCATATAGTAATATTATTCCAAGTCGCAGAAAGAGTTGTATTTAGTCTGATGAATGATAACAAACTGTCAGCAAACCCTGTTTTTCTTTTGAACGTAGGATGGCAATGTAAGACAGCTCTTCCTTATATCTTATGGCAGATTGCACAGAAGAAACATTTGCTGAGGTCAAATGAATTTACATAAATCCAAATGTATACTTTTCTTATTCTTATTGAGCAGCACAGCCAGTTTGATGTAATGATTAAGGCATCAGGCTAGAAACTAGGAGACCGTGAGTTCTAGTCCCACTTGAGACATAAAGCCAGCTGGGCGACCTTGGGCCAGTCCTTCTCTCTCAACCCAGGGAAGTAGGCAATGGCAAATTAATTCTGAAAAACCTTGACAAGAAAACTGCAAGGACTTGTCCAGGCATTTTCTGAGAATTGTACACGATTGAGTGGAAGAAAAAAAAAAGAGGGAAAAATATATCTCATTTTAGGGCACCCTTGGATAGCACTCCTGACTTCCAGAGAAATTCCCTGAAAGCAATTGATTTTAACACTATGCCAAGATAGTTTGCTGACAAAAAAGGAGACACTGGAATCCTATTTATTTCTTGGAAAGGGACTGGCAGTTGAATTTAAAAGTGAAATTTCAGCATTAACTATAAGAAAGAAGTTTTCCTATATCAGAAGGCAGCTTAACAGATCTGAAATAGTCTCCCTGACACTGAGTTTGGTTGGTTTGATGCTGGTGTGAGACACTGCCTTACTTAGTACCCAGTGGTTGTGGTCTAAACATAACCAAGTTGAATCTCCCATGTTGTTTTAAAATACCATATTTAGCAAATTTTGCTTTAACAGTGTTGGTTTAACCTTTAGCCACAAAAGTTAAAAAATTGTTTTTAAATCCCCTCAGAGCCACCACTGGGACTTTGGAAGTCGCACCAAATAATTAAAAAAAAACTACTATGCAGAATTTTATTTCAAACTCCACTATTTCCTACCTCACCAAAAACCTTCCCATCTTACAAAGCCAACCTTCCTAATGCCGTAATCGGAAACCCTCGGTGGTGATTTCCCCATGTCAGTCACAGCTGTGGGGTATGAATTGGCACTGGTGAACAGCCTCTGTCTGTGATCAAGGAGCAGAAAAATCGTAACCGGATGAAAAGCTAACCATTGTAACCAGATTATGATTTGTTTTAATCTTATCTGTCAATTTAGTCTCTGAACCTTACTAACCTATCTAATAATTAGTCCAAAGAAGTACCTGGTGGGTATTGAGCTTTTCTTTATACTGTGACATAAAGATACTACCGGTACTTAGAGTTCCAGAATTCGGTTATTTGGGAAGAGGTGCTGCCATCCAGCATATTGAAATAACTGTGACTTTTCTGTAAATTCTGAAGTGGAAGCACTTCAAAGCAATGGGTGAAAAAAATATGCTCTGGTTATTATCCAGATTAAACATACATGTTTGGAATGCTAAAGCTCTGGTGATACTAAGTCCTTATTGTCTCTATAATACAATAAGCTTTAAGAACACATTTCTTTCTGACCATCTGAAACACAACCGTTTGCCATTTTCAGAACCCCAATGGGTGAAGGAGAGACATCATAACCCAAACTCCTGCTTTCTGATCATGGCATCTGCCCTGTAGAGCAGCCTTTCTCCAGAGGCTAAGCTCTACTTCTCAGTGGCAGCTTTCTGGAAGGCAGTGAGAAAACCCTCCCTTCAAAAAGTTTCTGCAGCCCTATTTTATTCTCTCGTTGCATTACACTTTATTTCTTACTTCTTTTATTGGTTAGGGAAATTAGTTTGCACAATGTGGTTTTTCGGGGAAGAGATTCTGTGTTTTTAAATCCCGACATGTAAATAAATGGCTCAAACAGTTGTACCAGGGGATAATTATACAGGAATATTTATTCTGCTTAAAAAGGAAAGGATGATGTGGGAACTCTCTTTGACTATACATCGTACTAAGTGGACAATCATTGAAAAGCCTCCACAGATTTTCATTTTCTCTGACGTGCAAGCAGCCAATTTCAGGGGCCTCATCCTGGTAACTGCTGAGCCTTCTGTGCTTTCCACAGTGCAGCGTACAACAATGGTAGATATTTTTTTGGGACTTTAGCCATACTCCTGCCCCCAACCCTGGTATAAATGCTGATGGTTCTAATTTTATTTCAAAATCTAGAAGGCCAAATCATCGTTGTTTAGGTGCTCTTTTGCTCAGTCTGCCAAGTGTTTGTTCCTACATCATTTACCTGTTGGAGCCATTGAGGTGGTTCTACCAGCACTCCAGGAGCTGAAAATGATACGCATTTGAACAAGGCCGTGACTAAATTTACCTAGTAACATCACTTCATATTTCCTGTTTTTTTGATGGAGTCCTAGGAAAATTCTTTTTCGAAAGTATAAAAATAAATGCACCGATACAGTCATGGCTATAATATTAGGATCCCAGCTGAAACACATAAAAGCAGAGGAAGCTGACTCTTAATATAGCCATGTATGCTTGAAGCGGTGCCTATAAAGGTCATCTACCAGAGGTTGTTCCCTCTAGCCTCTGACCCCAGGTGATCAGTCATAGGAAATGCCTGGGCCTAAACAGCTTCATATCTGCAGTTTCAATTTATTTTCTCAGGGTTGCTTTAAAATACCAGTTGTGTAGAAATTTACCCTAGAAGAACATTTGCATACTGTAAAAGGAAAAAGGAAAAGGGGTGTGTGTGTGTGAAGGTGAGACAAATATCAGAATCTTTAAGAATGTGCGCCATCTGCTGGTCGTAGAGGGTTCAGTTCCTACATGCCAGAATATTGTTGGTGCCTTTAAACAATTGTCACTTAAAACAACAACTATGCACACATATAAATGGGGTGATGTTGATCTCTCCCTCCCTCTCCCCACCTCTCTATTAGACATCTATATTACACCTATACCATTAAGTTCTATCTTCTGAGGGAAACCTTTAGGATACATTTTCACTTAGCTAATTTCTTTCCTCAAATTTCAGCACAATACTTTTGTTTTCTTGTATACACTTCCATCCAGAGTCAGGTTTATACCATTCCCACCTGTCCGATGTCAGTTATTTTTAATATGGACCCAAAATTTTCCTTCCTTCCTTCCTCCCTCCCTCCCTC
>JANHFT010003353.1:97782-108894 GCA_032467955.1 Pseudoxenodon macrops | reverse complement strand
CAGATGAATACTTGGTAGGCAGATTTCCCCCCCTATTTTCCTCCCCCAAAACTACGGCGCGTCTTATACTCCGAAAAATACGGTATGTGGAGAATACCTATAAATTTATCTGAACAGAATTGTGCACTGGAACCCCTACATCTCTTAGGTAAAGGAAGTGGTTATTGTCATTTACATTATATATTTCCTACAGTAGCCAAATGGATCACCAAATCCCTCAGAAACAGATTTTCCCAAACTGTCTCCTATCAAATAAATACACCTGGAAACAGACTGCCCTATCTGAGAAATGCAGTAGGGATTCAAAAGGCAGAGTACAAAGAAGCTAACCTATCTAGATCAGACCAAATTCAATCCAAACCAGTCTTTAAAGCAACAGAAACAAAATCCTCAGGAAATCAGGCATAAAATCAAGAGGCAAGCTGAAGTTTAGAGTTCAGATGAACTCTTTAAAGTATGGGTTTAGGTCAGGGGTCAGCAACCTGCAGCTCTGGAGCCAAATGTGGCTCTTTTATCCCTCTGCTATGGCTCCCTGTTGCTCAAAATATGTATCACAATTGCCAATGTGTGACACCCGCCAGCATGTAATTTATTGAGGTTTTCAACCCCTGGTAGACCAAGCATGGATAAATCCAAGAAAAGAAAAGTTTCAGAAGAAAACAGAATTTTTAATTCAACTATATATGCTAGTTTTGTGGCCACTCAGGAAATAGTCAGGCAGGGGAAGGGTTTTGTGGCTCCCCGTGTTTTTCTTTTCTGTGGGAAAAAAAAGTCCAAATGGCTCCTTGAGTGTTTAAGGTTGCCGACCCCTGGTTTAGGTTATAAGGAAAGCCGCAACAGACATTTGTCTGCTCCTCCCAAGGTTTTTTTCTTTTAGAGAAGCTACTTCCATCCATAGATAACATGTACTGATTAGTTCTTAATGAAGACAGATTTGTGGTCAGCTCAGGAAACAGTCTCATTCCCTGTCTCGAATCAACTTTCATTTCTGAAGAATCCAATCTTGCAGTGTTGTACAATTGTACCATTTAGTTTGTTGTTTCACTGCTCCTTGTTGACATCATTATGAGCTTCAAAGTTGTGGGCTGCCTTTGGGACCACATCAGTGGTGGGCTGCTGCCGGTTCGGATCGGTTCAGGCGAACTGGTAGTTCCGATGATCAGCTGGCCCCACCCACCGCGCCCTTCCCTAGCCTGTCCTATATTTCCTTCTTTCTGGCTCTCAGCTGATTCGCGTAGCAGAGCTGATTTCCACGCCTCCACGCCAAGGTAAGCAGCTGAGCTTCAAATTGCTGTATTGCTATATTTTGAACGCTGCATGCAAGCGTGTTAGGCGTGCGTGAGATCACAAAACTGGTTGTTAAACCAATTGCAGCTCACCACTGGATCAGATGCCTCAGTTACTGGCTCTGTATACCTTTTGAATGTTCCTTCTCTGACTCTTCCTCCTCTAGAGAGGATTCCTCCAACGCAGGGGTGGGTTCTAAACTTACCTTGCCGGTGGTTCGCTGCCTCCCGTGCCACGCGGGCATGGCGCATTCGCAGTAAAAAAAGCCCTAAAAATTCCCAAAAAGAAAAAGGCCAAAAACAGGATGGCGACGCATGCGCAGTGCCATAAATCCGGTTTCTGCACATGTGCAGAAGAAAAGAATTTTTAAAAAAACACTTTTTTTTCAAAAAAAAATCCCCCAAAAAGATGTCGCCGCCCACAGAGCAACAGAACCAGCTCCGTGACATCACCAGCCGCCTACAACCTCCTCAGTAGAACCGGTCAGATCCGGTAGGAACCCACCTCTGCTCCAACGATATAATGACACAAACAAACATGTTAATTTTGGAAATGTCACGAAATGTCTTGGCTTTCCTGCCTCCATGATCTGGTTTAAAAAAATGCATTTGGCGCTGAACCAAGTTGGTCTGTCCATTTTCAGACATACTTGGATATCAAGATTATTTTGAGCACACAGGCATGTTGACATGATAACATAAAATGATCCCTCTGTCAGGCCTACAACCATATTTCTTTGTGGATCTTTGGCCTGCCACACTTTCTATTATTCCACTATGCATCTTCTATTGTGGGAAAATGGGAGGGGGGATATGTAGCCATAACAAAATTATTTCTAGAAAGTCAAGGTCATCCTTTGTCTTTCCACCTGAAAGGAACTGGATGGGCGAAGTGAATGATTGGACAATGTGATGGGCCTGTGAGTGTGGGGGCAAGATCTTGAACTTTCAACTGGGTGGTGAAAACCTGGGAATTCGGGTTTTCACTGATATGCCAACATGTTTCTCTTAATAAATTGGAACTTTGAGGAATGCTTTGCCTTGGAGTCTGGTTTAGTTCTGGATGATATTTGGAACGCTGGCAGTGGCACTAGGAGCAGAGAGACCAAAATTCTAGTTCTCCCTTAAGGATGGAAGTCAGCTGATTGACCCTGGGCAAATGGTTTCCATTCAGCCCAAATCAACATCAGGCTCTGGAATAAGCTGGCCGATAAACAAACGCTTCCTTGCATCATGCATCGATAGCTTCATTATAAAGAACTAGGCAAGTGCACTGTTCAAAATAGGAGGAGAAATGCTAACCGCCCCAAGTCTAGTACTTGTTAGATTCCTAGATCTTAATGGTTGATAGTTAAGCAACATTTCTTTGGAAACCGATGCCAAAAAGTTTCTTGGATTCTCTGCCCTGGATTACCCTGGATACCAACTTTAAATTTGACACTGCTAGACTTGTCATACCATAAATTGTGATGAGGCAGTTCCTCTAATTATAGTTTATTTTATTTATTTATTCATTTTGTCACGCATATCTAAGATTACAGAAAAAGTATGAATATGATTGTGAATACATAAAATGTATAAACATGATTATGAATACATGACATGGTTAAGAATACATGGGGACATTAGGGCAGGGACGGTAGGCACGTTGGTGCGCTTTTGCACGCCCCTTACAGACCTCTTAGGAATGGGGTGAGGTCTATAGTAGACAGTTTAAGGTTAAAGTTTTGGGGGTTTGGGGAAGAAACCACAGAGTCCGGTAGTGCTTTCCAGGCATTGATCACTCTGTTGCTGAAGTTGTATTTTCTGCAGTTGAGTTTGGAGTGGTTTATCTTAAGTTTGTATTAAAATTGTGCTCGTGTATTGTTGCGGTTGAAGCTGAAGTAGTCATTGACAGGTAGGACATTGTAGCAGGTAATTTTATGTGCTACACGTAGGTCAGACCGAAAGTAATAGTGTAAGCAGTGGAACTGCACATACTCATAGGAGGACACGGAGGAGTTCTGTTCCTCAGCTGTGTAAGGAGCAGATCTCAGGTTCAGTAAGGTATTTCCATTTGCGCTTCAAAAAAAAGTTTCATGTGGTTTTTTTAAAAGCATTGTTAATTGTAGCTAGAGTTTTATAAACAATACAAAAGTACTGAGCGATATTTTATGGAACTGTTCCTGCATAGTTTTTTTTAATTATTTATCTATTTATTTGTGTCCTGCCTAATCATTTTTACAAATAATGCAAGGTGATGAACATATCCAACACACTTTCCTCCCATTTTCCTCAACAACAACAACAACCCTGTGAGGGCTGAGAGGGAGTGACTGGCCCAAAGTCACCCTGCTTCCTTTCATGGCTAAAGTGGGATTTGAATCCACAATATCCTGGTTTGTAGCCGGGTGCCTTAAGCACTAAACCAAACTGGCTATATGATACTGAATACTAGCTACATGGTTGCTGCTAATATACTTCAGTCACTCAAATCTCTCTTGAATCCTTTATATTTTTGTAATTTCCTGTTCTTTGTTCTCAGTGTCTTAAAGGCTGTCTGTGCACTTCATAAAAGGAAACATCACTTGTTCCCCTTGATCTTGTTGGCATAGGTTCATATCCATCGTTCTCTGGCTTATTCCTCCAGCGCTAAATATCTCCTTACAAACAATTGGTTTATTAGCCATAAAAATGTGAAAGTACCCACAAAGAGCACAACGGTTGAGCAGTTACACAAAGAAATAGCTTGCTCAAGAAATCCGTTCCCACATCAGGCCCTCCCTCACAGATGTGGGTGCATCATATTGTAGCTCCACACTTAATTGCTCAACTCTTGATGTTTTCCAGCTTTAACGTTTCAACTGGTTCTCTGGAAAATATTAATAATGGGCGAAAACACAGTTTTGTCTGGAATAACTTGCTCTTCTCTGGATCTGTTTAGGAGGCACATAAACAGGTGCATGTGAACCAACCCTAAAGTGAGAAACCAGTGGATGACTCTTTCTACTCAGTGCACACAGTACTGGCTCCGTGAAGTCAGCAAAATATCTCAGATCTAACATGGACAGTGACAGACAATAACAGTGATAACCATTGTAACATCATGTAAGCTCTTGGGGAAACATAATTGGAAATCTGTACTTTTCTCCAGGGTTTGGAAGTCAGGTAGCACATACATTTAATATGTTAGGACTTCAACTACTATTGCTATGAAAATGGTTCCTTGGATTATATCCTTTCTCCCAATACAATTTTGTTGCAGAAACAGGTAGAAACCTGAAAATGAAAATAACCGTACATGAAATAGTGTGTGTATATCTGCTCAGTTGCTGGTGTCCCATCATCTACTGCTTTCTGGGTAGTGATCTAAGGGACTTTAATCCACAGGCTCTGATTCTGGGACTTTCTGATTCTTCATTAATTTTCCCCCAGCTGTTTATTTGCTGCAAAGATTTGTATGCTGCCTATGCATACTCCTAACAATATACAGAATGTATGTTATACCAGTAAACTAAAAAAGCAGTCCAGGATTAAAACATTATGTGTTGCTGTCGTCAATTAAAATTTCCCTCGCTCCTTCTGCTATTCTATTGACATGTCTTATTTGATGATGTCCACTATTAGGAGAATTCTTTCTAATGTCCTTTCTCTTTTATTTTTGCGGCTTTATATGGGCCAAGCAAATTGGCAGTTCTTGCAGTACTGGAGTAGAGAATATATGGAACTCAAGGTTGAGCTGTTGGAATCTTGGGGTTCTCTAGGCCTGGCTGTTTTCCTGCAGATGTTTTGCTACCAGCCTAGGTCACCTCTTCTGTGCAATGTTGACTAGTTCAGTAGTGAAAGTGTCAACCCTGAAGCTGGCCTAACTGCGGCCATTTTCTCCTTTTAGCTTTCCTGTAAGAAGATTTCTCTTCACATTATTTCAGGGCTGACACAGCCTGGAGCTAAGGGACCAGGGAGGGGGATGTAGAGATAGCTGGGGATTGTAACCTAAATTAAAAAAAATCCTCTGAGAATCAAGGGCATTTGTGTGTGACCACACACGCATTGCATTTTGGGGGCTCGGGCATGCTTTGGGCCCTCAGTCCAGAAAAGCTTAGCCATCACTGTACTATACCATGTTTAGCCTTTGGTCTCTTCCATCCAAATATTGCTCAGTTTTGTTGCATGGGTGATTGTTGGAATCATATTCCCAAAGTCTCATTGTCTCCTCTTCCTCTGTATACGGTCACTTTCTCTTGGTATTAACAGAAACTTTGCTCAGAGTTTCCAGCTGTAGCTCAAGAGAATAAAGATAAATTATCTAATAAGCTGCTGCTAAATACATGAAATAAATTAAATCCTGGCAACCAGTGATCAGTCTTGACACATGAGAGTTTGAGGTCAGCTAACAAATTAGACCAGACTAAGAAACCAATGCTATATAGGTCTGGATTACTTTTATTGCAACGACTATAATAACAGCATCTTGCAATTTGAATATGCTTCTTCTTCCTTCCCTTTATCTTTGTGGGAACTAGGTAAGGGCTTGTCTGAGATGTTTTCTTGGCTCAGGTTCAAGCCCCTCTTATCTGACTGTTGCCTCGAAAGCAGCAATTCCTCCTGTCCTTCCAGGGCGTTCCCTCTGCCCTCTGCAATTGCAAACTTGCTTACATAAACATTGCCTCTGGAAGAGAAATCATTAGGAAAACCAGATGAAAGACTACAAGATTTGGTTAAGCTGTCCAGACTCATGTAGAGTTGGGCAGTCTCCAAATATAATAAAATGAGCAAACTAACAAATAAACAAAGAATTGTAAAATAATATAAATATTCTCTTTTCTCTAGAAAAAAGAAAGCAGATGTAGTAGAAGTGACCAGAAGCAAGAGAAAATTGCATGGCTGCATAGAAAGGAGAATTCCACTGGATGCATCTGGTCACACAGGCAGCTGCTGACATTCTTTCTTTTGCAAAGCCATTACGATATGGGGTGGAGATCTCAAGCCCTTAAGACCTCAACTCCCTTTTTAAGACTCCAAAAATCCAAAATATGACAGAAACTTACTGAAAAAAATATCACTTTTTTGTGTAAAAAGCAAAGAGAATTAAGTTTTTTAATCTTTGGGTAGACAGCCTAAACATAAAACAGCATAAAAGTAAGAAGAAGAAGAAACAAACAACCCTGGATCATTCAGTGTGATCCCTTGGCATAGCCTCATGACCTCCATTTCCGGGTCTTATAATAATTGATAATATTCATGAACTGGAATAGGGCATAGTAGCCAATGAATAGGCATGGCAACAGATCAGCCAGTGGGAGCTGATTGGACCCTGGGCATGGCTTAGCTTTGTGCTCAGCTCTGAAGCTGAAACTAGTTATCTGCTGCTGGAACTGAAACCAACCTCTCCTCTCTATCACATTGGAAGAACCACTCTTGGTATTGTATATGTCTCATGTGTTATCACGTATATAAAGAGAAGTTAATGAATCCTCCTGCATCAGTTACCTATGTGTGCTTTCTGAATTTGATTGCGGCAACAAACTGACAGAATAATATTAAAATATAGGGCTGAGCTATGCTTTGCATTTGATTCCAAAAACACTGTTTTGCAATGTGCAGGGATATGAACAGAGTTTTTGATGCTATCGAGGGCAGCTGCACAGTCTCAGAAAAAAAATGTTTTAACATATTGCAAATGGGCTTTATTTACATCTCTGTGTACTTCAAAGTATCTTTTGGGAGTTACATTTGAAAAACTTGCAGCCCTAGTGTCAATGTGCTTTGGGGTACCAAAAAAAAAAGATTGATTGTATCTAATATTCAAGGAATAGCTGCATTTTCTCAGAGAGGGCATTGGGGCTTTCTGGCATATAAGATCGATATGCCCACCACAGCAATCATTTGGCATAAGATGTTCTCAAAATTCAGACACAATCACTGGCCCCAAAAGAAATGAGACCTTTGCCTTACGACAGGGGCAGTTAATTTTCCCATGGGGCCACGTGAGAAACTAGGGCTGTTGTGGTGGAGGGCAGCAGGGGTTGGGCCACCACCTCAACCCCTCTGCTGCCCCTGAGCCGCCCCGTCCTCCACCAACACCCCGCCCCTGATGCCCCACCTCCACTGATGTCACCCCGCTGACACCCTGTCCCCCTGCCGATGCCACTGGCCATAGGGAAATCACCCGAGGGCTGGTTGTGGCCCACGGGCTGTAAAATGACCAGGTCTGCCTTACAAGGAAGATTCCCCTCACCGGGGCAGGATCCTGTTTTGATGTTCTGTGCCCTTGACAGCATAAGGGATCCAGCTTGAAAGATTATGAAGAGTGCAGAAACTGATAGAATATGTCAACTAATCTTTTCTTCCTATTCCAAAGCACCCTTCAGTGGGGTAAATTTCTCATACAATTAACGCTGTTGTTGATTGTAGTATTCAGATATTATTTCAGGTTTTCATCTAAATCACACGCACAGTGATGAGAAGGGAGGTCAAGTCATCCTTTGGTTGGTTACATAGTCTAGCCTTTCTCTTTCCATGCCCTTTTAATGCACTGATGCTCTTGATCTTGAAGTTTTGAAAAGTGAAATATTTTCACGTTATATGGCATTTGCTACAGTGTAAAATTTGTCTCTCCATCAATTAATACAGTCAGGAACCAACCTCTTGTAAATGGTTCTCAGTGCATGAACTATTTTTTTTCTCTTTACAGCATGACCTTCTCTTCTATAACCCTCTCTTACAAAGTCAGGTATGTCTGCAGTGGTGATATCTTCCTAATTTCTTAACAAAACTCATATGGAGCGGAGCAGTGCAGGCCAGCTGTATGACATCTTTAACATGTTACAGTTGCAGGAAAGACTACTGTGTTCACTGCTCACAGATAAAAATACTTCCCCTGTGCTGGGGTTGGGCTTTCAAACAATTATGTGACAGATGATATGTATTAACACAAACACAAAGATATACTGGTAATATGACAACTCTATAATTCCGTAACCTTGTCATGCCACCTAGGTGGAAAATTAAGTGGAGCAAGGATTGGACTAGTAATATTGGACTAGTCTTTTCTGTTGATGACTACTTTAGCCTTGAACATGCCTTCAAAGATCTTCTGGATCATCGACATGACATATGCAGCTGAGTCCATGAAATCATTCGATGCCCCTTTGAATGTCAGTATTCCTCATTCCATTGGCTGGTGCCATGTGCAAGCAATAAATTCATCTGTCCTTCAAGATGTCCCATCTTGCTCTGATAAAAGGACAATTTAAGGCCACTTATCACGAACACCCCTTCCTCAAGTCCTCTGCTTTCTGCCTCCCTGCCTGCCTGCTTTAGAGATTAAAGTATTTAAGCAAAGCAGGAAATAGAAGGTGAAGTTTACGCCCTTTGAAAAGAATGTCCTTAGATTGGAGCCTGATCACTGGAGAGGTATAATTTTCTGGCACTCAATCAATGGAGAGAGAATCATAGGGCTTACAGTACTCATTATAACTAGTAAAACCAGAAGGTTTTTTTCAAAACGATAGGAATTTTTGGAGGTTTATGGTGCTGCAGTAGCTGGAGCAGAATCAGGATATCCACTGAATACTTTGGACCAATCAATTTGAAGGTCCTTCCTTTATTTCATCACTGCAAATGTTACAGAGTTTTTTTTAAAAATCTGTTTCCAAATTGAACATCAAAAATTACAACTTTTCTTTTCTTTTTTTCTTTTTTGGTGGGGAATAAGATCAAGAAAAGAAAAGCTTAGGCTCAGGTTGTATATTGTGATGATCCATGGTGGCTACAATGAAAAACCATTTCCTATCAATGACTATCTAGATGTTGAAACTCAAACTGTCTTGATACTTAATGCCATTATATAGCTCAATGGCATGGAGCATTCATGGTATACAAGGCCTAGTTCTGACAACCACATTTTAAAAGAGGATGCCAGAGAGTTGGAGAAGGTGCCAGAAAGTGATCAAGAGGAAACAGCTCCACATCCCTGGTTAGAAAGTGTTACGATGTTTGCAGTTTTTTAGGTGGGGAAAAATACATTTTAAAAAAAGTCAGAAAAGATTCTGATTACACTAGAGGTGAAAGTAACACAGAGAGAAAGGAGCAGAGAAAGAGAAGCTTTGCTCATACAATGAAGTGATTTATGAAGATTCAGGGCAGATTAAAGAAAATTATGAGTTTACACAATGCACCGTATTGTCACCAAATGCAGTGAAGGCAAAGATCATGGAGACCTTGAAAAGAATCAAATAACTTCGTGGGCTTTAAGGCAACCAGTGACTCTTAACTGTTCTTAACAGATCCTGGTGATCAGATGTTCAGTATGTCTGTGAATATTGACTTCAGGGAAACAGCAACAAAAGCAGGATGCTGCCCTCATATCCTAAATATCTGGTTGACTCCATGAGTCTTGAGAAAAGATTTATGCCTGTATTTTTAATATCACTCCTACATTTTTATAAACAAAAATGTCACTATCATCCATCTCGGTGGATTACATTAGTTGCAGCTTTGTGCAAAGCAAGGAGATCACTTGAAATAATTCTCTGGGACTGATATCTTCCTAATAACTGCAGTGATCCTTGAGGACCACATTGAGGACATCGGGAATTGCATTGAAGGACAGACGGAAGAGCACAGGTGGGTTTCAGCAGGTTCTGACCAGTTCTGGAGCACTAGTAGCGGAGATTTTGAGTAGTTCGAAGAACTGGTAAATACCACCTCTGACTCGCCCCACCCCCATCTATTCTCTGCCTCCCAAATCTCATCTGATTGGGAGGAAATTGGGATTTTGCAGTAACTTCCCCTGTTATGTCCACCAAGCCATGCCCACAGAACCGGTAGTAAAAAAAATTGAATCCCACCACTGGAAGAGCAAGACAAATTCAGCCTGAGTCCAATCCAGGAAAATCATTCAAGAAAATGCCTTCCAGAACACATATGAAGATAAAATGAGGGTGGAGAGAAGCACATTCAGACTTTAAAGATTCTGTTACTTGCTGTTACAATAAAAGTAATCTCAGTTTATATGGCATTGGGTCCTTAGTCTATTTCACCTACCGGTAATTCGGGTAACAGATCATAAGAGAAAAATCAGCCTTAATACATAACTCAGGGGGATTTGGATGGGGATGGAGGATCTTGTGGTATTCAAGAACTGGTAGTCATTAGCAATCTCTCATCCCAAAATAATAATTTTAAAAGTGGTATATTTGCAGTTGTGTGGCTTTTAAAAATCTTCTTCAGCTATAGTAAATTATCTGGAAGAAAATAAACAATTTAACTCTAAAGCTTTTCAAAACAGAAACAACCCTGTGGTTGCATTGCATGTTTACTGTCGTGTTTTTGAATTTTCTTTCTTTTGTGTTTTTATCATATTACATCCCTAATCCATATTTATACTCTCTCCTCCCTGCCCCTGCTTTGAAGTTTATCATGGCTAATATACATATGCTTTCATCTTAACGTTTATAGCATCATGTTCGGTAAAAGTACAAAATATATAAACATTAAAAAAAAAACCTCTTTCTGTGTGAGTCTGTTAAAACACTCTGAAATATATATTTTAAGGCATCTCTTTAACTTGCTTTTGCTGTCAGAGTGCACTGCTCGTGGTGCCTACCAAATGCAGGATCCCTTGGACAAATTTGTCTGGTTTTATCACCATTATGGTTTTGATGGACAGGATTACTTTCTCCAACTACAACTGCTTTGCCTAGATTTATTGCTGCTAGCATTATCTATATTTCTGTTTTATCTTGCAGATATTTGAAAAAGTTGTTTCACCTTCCTTCCTTCCTTCCTTCCTTCCTTCCTTCCTTCCTTCCTTCCTTCCTTCCTTCCTTCCTTCCTTCCTTCC
>JANHFT010003353.1:8966-24395 GCA_032467955.1 Pseudoxenodon macrops | reverse complement strand
CCGGTTCTATGATGTCACCAGCTGCTTGCAACCTACTCTATAGAACCGGTGCGAACCGGTAGGATTTCACCCCTGATATATATATAATGTTTTGTCTATAGTTTTCTGGTTTTAAAAGTCAAATTACAATAATATTAAAATCAACTGTTAATTGTACAGTTAATCTGAACACCTCAGCATCACTACATATTTAAATTCTTTCCTTGTCTCCCCAATATTGTGTAGCTCACTGGAATCAGCATGAAAGTCTACAAGGAACCTCGACGTTAACAGAGGGTGAAGTATATTTTTGATCATGGCAACCCGGAAAAAATAATTTTGTTCACATGGTGGCAGCAGTGAGAAGCATAGGAGGAAAACAGCAATGTGGGCACTTTCATAATTAGTTGATTCATAATTCACTCCATTTCAGAGTACAACGTACAACTTATACATTGACTCCTGACACATCTTGAAATAATTATTGCATGTATTGGCTGAACAGAGACAAAAATTTATTTAATTATTTACACTTGCCAGTACTATGTACTAACTTATTTTTCTTGGTTTAAACTTAGCACACCTAGGGAACTCTATATGTTTTAAGGAGATTTATTGTGGGCCAGAAATCATGTTTCTATTTTATTTTATTTCATTCAATAGAATGAAGGCAATGCCCACATTTCTTCAGAGCAGGTAATAAGATTTGAAGCCCTTTGAATTTATTCACATATTCCCTGGATGCCCTTGAAAACCTAAAATAAGCACTTAACAAGTGAAGCAACAGTTCCAATGCCAGACACATTTTTAGCGCATGATAAGAATTGTCATTTTCTACAGGATGCATCTTTGGCTAGGGATGAAATCTGGCTATAAGACAAAGCAGAGGAATCAAATGAAAAGTTCAATGTGAAGCTTAACCTTCTCTGATGGTGCCTTCCAAAAAGGCTGGATCGAGTCTCATAATCTGCAATGAGAATGAAAATCCAAAACATTTGCAGGATGGAGCCTTCGGAACGCCAGTGTAGCCTATATTAAAGAGCTTTATTATAAAATTTATCTAGAATTCATTTGAGAGACCCGTAAATCAGTTTTAATGGAAAAGAGAGACATGGAATATATATACACACACACATACATTCCATGTCTCTCTTTTATATATATATATATATCCATCCTATAACAATCATTGGGACATAGCTGTAGAATGACTTGCTTGTCTGGCAAATTACCACTGGCTTACTCTTTTACAGATATAACCATGTTACTTAAATGCTTCTGAAAGCATTACAATGCATCTTGGAAGCAGCTTAGCCTAAGCTTAGCTGATTATTGGGTAATCATCCCGTCTTTCTTCCCCCAGATGTCTATTTTCTCCGGAACAATCATTGTCCCTGAGTTATAGGCAATAGAGCTGCTATAATAGCATTCCATCCTTGGATGGGATCTTGGGGTTCCGGGCAGGAGATGAGCTGAAGAGAAATTGTCCTGTATTGTTGGATTCCTGAAATACGAGTATAATTGAGTGTTGGAAGAAATCCATTAAAACTGCCTGTAAAAATAATTTTCCTTGAATGATTATCCATGTACTATCATGGCTCACACAGTTGTAAAAAGCATTTAGCACTTTATAATCCAATCTTTGCTCCCAGGCAGAGCTGGGAACGTATTCCACTTACAAAATTTTGAAATGCCTAGAAGGGTAACAACTTTTACAAAGTGTTCCTTGTGGAAATGTCCTGGAAGGTTTCCAGGCTGGCATTCCAGATGTTATAGTTTTTGCAGTTATAACCATCCCTTGTATTAAATTTCCAGATACTATATACAAGCTATGCTGATTTTGATGCGGGGACAGGCTATTTCACATTAAGTGAAAGACAATGTTACTGAATTATTCCATAGATGTGGTTTAAACATGTACACTGGGAATATCAACAAAAGAGCAGAGTACCTGAACACAGATCTCTTTCTCTGTTGATATGATAGCCATTCAAACGGAAGGAAGGATGACTACATATAAAGGTTTGGCTATCACGGATCTCATTCAAAAGCTACTGTATGTTAATTTTTAAAGTCGATGGAGCATGAGTAGCTTGGGAAATCTATATTGGGGATGAATGGGTACATACCTTGCCAATCATGTTAGTTGCATATGTATTAATTGGTAAATCTGAATGATGATTCTTCAATTAACAAATTCTTTTATACAAATTCATATAAAAATACATTTTTGAGCTGAGAACTGCATTGAAAATTTTGAAAAAACAAAACCTCCTAAATAAAACTCACATTCCCCTTATGTTAATTCAGAAAATGCCTAAAAATATGAGCAAAGGAAAACCTTGAACATTCCTGCCTCAACCTAAACATAGGCTCATGAGAACTCACATGGGCAGAAGGACGTTTTAGTCATTCTGCAACATACAGTTTTGGCCGATTTTTACTCGGAAATACAATAATTGCATTTTAAAGGTGTGTAGCGCGACAACTTAATTTGTATGTTAGAAGCCAGTTCCCTTATTTCAGGGGTGTCAAATTAACACCACTGACAATGCTGCTGCCCTACAAAGCGACCTTGACTGTGTGTCTGAATGGTCACGCGTTTGGCAACTCCAAATCTCAACTTTGTCAAGGACCTAGGAGTACTCATCTCAAACGATCTAAGCCCCAGGGCTCACTGTAACAGCATTGCCAAAAAAGGCATTAAGAGTTGTTAAACTAATCTTGCGAAGCTTCTTCTCCGGTATCATTGTATTGCTAACTAGAGCATAAAAAACCTTTGCCAGACCAATTCTTGAATACAGCTCATCCTCCTGGAATCCACACTGTACATCAGACATTAACACGATTGAGCGGGTCCAGAGGTATTTCATGAGAAGAATACTCCACTACTCTACTCACAATAGAATCCCTTATGCCACCAGGCTTGAAATTCTGGGCTTGAACAATCTGGAACTGTGCCACCTGTGGTCCGATCTAAGTATAGTACAAAAAATTGTCTGCTACAACATCTTACCTGTCAACAACTTCTTCAGCTTCAGCCACAATAATACATGGGCAAACAATAGATACAAACTCAAGGTAAATTGCTCCAAACTCAATTACAGAAAATATGACTTCAACAACAGAGTGGTCGACGCCTGGAATGCTCTACCAGACTCCGTTGTTGCAGCCTCAAACCATCACAGCTTCAACCTCAAACTGTCTATCATGGACCTCACCCCATTCCTAAGAGGTCCATAAAAGGGGCATGCATAAGCACACCAGCGTGCCTACCGTCCCTGTCTTAATGTGCCCATTCATCTGTACTTACTTACTTTGTTTATTTTTATACCTATACCTGCTAGCTTGTACATGTTTGACTAAATAAATAAATAAATAAATAAATAAATAAATAAATAAATAAATAAATAGATAAATAAATAGTCACATCCTTGTCATGTGACATATCGTGACTTTTCCCCCCTTCGCTAAGCCGAGCATGGGCTTACACATGTGTCACAGTGTGTGACACATCTGGCTCACAGACCGCAAGTTTGACACTCCTGTGTTATTTGCTGCTGCTTCTTTATTGTTAAATGCTTCTGTTTTCTTTTTTGAGATAGTTCAGCCCATCAGACATTACATAACAGAGTAACAGAGTTGGAAGGAACTTCTATTCCAGCCCCCTGCTCAAGCTATGCCACTTCAGACAAATGGCTGTCCAATCTCCCACAACTTCTTGAGGCAAGCTATTCCACTGGTTAATTGTATAATAAATATAATAAATACATAATAAATGCAACCTCACAGAGCCAATCATGTTCGGGCTATTGATGTCATCAATGAATATAAGGAAAAATACATTGCCTTCACTTTGAAGTTCTAGTGCTGCTCTCGTTGTGTCACAAGGGACGTTAGATTGCACATTCTGACTTGTACTATTGTCAGTACTCCCTGTTCTGAAGTGCATTGCTGGGTTACATTGGGTTCACAGCAGCTGCACAACAGCACATCTGTTGCATAATAGCACATCAGGGTAAACATGTGAATATAAATGTCATTTAGTGGAATGTTCAGCTAGCAGTTAAACTGCTCACCTGGAGAGTGAGATGGGCAATATCTAAATTTGATTAAATAAATAAACAATTAAGCAGCTCCTCTCACTTGTAAACACAATGCTCTGTTAATCTCTCTAATACTCCAATAATCAAACGATGGAGGGGGGGAATTAGAAAGATTTTGCTAAAATTTAAACTCAAGGTTTGGCTCAATTCTCACTCCATGCACAAATGGTACTATCTTAGCGCACACTGATTATCCAGCTTTGTGGCCTTTGCAGTCATTTTAACTTTAAGTTACTGAGACAAGAAATAAACAAGTTGGAAGTGTGCCCTAACAGAGAAGTCGGGGAAAGGCCTGACTCTTTAGAGGCCCCATACCTGCTCTCCTATTCCTTTTGAAGCATAGAACAAGCTCCCATTATGTGTTATTTCTCTCTTCTCTCTGTGTTATTTTTTGTCTTATATTGGTTAATCACTGTAAAGAAAAACTGGAGAAAGAGGATATACACCTTTTTTTCCCAAAAGAAATCTGTTGAGAATTATAATCCTATTACTGAGCAGAAAGGTGGGAGATAATTTGAATACATTTGAATGAATAAGAATCTTTTCTGGACCCTTAGGTACCCTGTAATTTTCTCCCTCAGTGATATGAAAAAGCTGCTTCATTGCAGTTCATATTAAATAAAATCTTGTTTTCTAGATTTTGGGAGCAACCATGCTTTTTTTTCTCTGGCTTTGAATTTGACATCAATAATTTGCTCTTTATGGGCCAAACAGCTGTCTGAAGACACCACTAGAAATACTTTTGGCTCTAAATTACCGTAGTTTAAGGTTGGGACTGAATTAATAGCGCTTGCAAAATTAAAAAAAATATTTTAAAAAAACACCATGAAAAATCAAAGGGTTTATCCACACAGCAGTATTAATGTGCTTTCCTCTCATTCTACTATAGCCTACCATTCTACTATAGCCTACCTTTACTATGGCTTGACAGTGAGGCTGGTCAGTGGTGCTTCCCTCATAGAATATAACACAAGATACTTTTAGGGAATCAATTATGAGTTCCTTGCTATGTTTTTTTTTCTTTCCACCCAGGATCACCACTAAAAGCTGCTTTCAAAGGGCTAGAGATGGTAGTCTTCCCAGCCTTCTGAGATTAACTCTTTCTCATAGGTCCTCTTTATGGATAACTTATTTTTATTTGGAAGTTAGAGAAGTGAGGGAGGAGCCTGTCCAATGGGCATGTTGAATTGGGTTATCAGGAGCAGCAGTTCTGGTTCCCAAAGAAAAGGTTGGCAAAGAGCCGGGAAAAATCCTGATTAATGAGCTCCAGAAGGGTCTTTTAAGAACCATTCCAAGGTTGTTGAAAAAAGCTGGTGGCATTTCTTGATCAGATCATTTGTAGAGTTCTATCGAAAGCTGCTGACCACATTCCATTCCAAAATTCAACCGTAGGTTAAATTAATATGACTGGTATTTGCAGAAACACTGAAAAACGTTTGAAGTTCTATCTCAAATGACAACTGCAAGTCATACATGGCAGTAAGGAGAAAGTACTGTTTCTTCTAGTTGGCTTCCAGGTGCAATTCAAGGTGCTAGCTACCACATAAAGCTCTTCATACACTGGACCCTGGTTATTTGAAGGGCCATTTAACTCCGATAGTTACTGATTGGCTGATTAAATCTGGCAATGAGGGCATTTCAAGCTCCCTCAGTTCAACAATGCCTTTTGGCAAACCCCCAGAGGCACCTATTTATTTATAAATTAATAAATTATTTCTTTGCCACCATCTCGCCAATAAGGCAGCTTACCAACAGTAAAAAGATTAAAAACAACTAAAATTAAGAAACGTTATTTCAGGCATGCCTTCTCTATTGTAGCAGTAGCCTTGCTCTAAAGTTTTGCATTATTCCCATCACGACAGAGTTCTGGACAGCACTAAAAACTTGGCAATTCTTCCAAGCCTTGGCATAAAATGGCTGATGAGTCCCAATAACATTTTGTGCTGTTCTATTCCCACCCCAATCTCTCTGGACACCTGTCATCTGACTTTCTATTTTATCATTCTGTCTTTTTAAAATAAACATCGCCCAGAGTCGCTTGGAGTAAGGCATTCTTTAAATCTAAGTGAAGCAATAAACAGCATGGTTGATTCCGCATGCAAAGTGGAAGAGATACATAACTGGTATCCAATTTGCTACTGGCAGACGTCATATCACCAAAAATAAAAAGCCAAAACTGTCCAAATAAGCAAAGTGAAGCCAGAAAAACAAAAAAGCACAAAACAAATCCAATTTCAGTAGCTATCTGGATTTTAAGCACTGGTTATTCTCATTTCACAGGGTCACCAAAACAGAAAATGCTGGGGTGGTGGTGAGATGGGAGAGTGAAGAAGTTATTGCATGTAATTTTCCCATTCCGAAGCACTTTCTCCAAACCATGCCAGATACCATAAAGTTCTCTGTCAGTGATTAGAAATTATTGTACAAGCCGCATATATCGGGTACACAATTGCTAATGAAATGCACACAAGATGATAAACAACTTCCTTTTCCTGCTTGAAGTCCAGCTGCAACTAGGCCTTGTCTCCTTGAAGCCGTAAATCAAGCCTTTGTACTCCAGGAGGATTCAATCAGCTGCAGGTGTGGGGCCGGCAGAGCCTGCCTGGGATTAGGTAGCAGCATTTGAGAGGGAGACCCCAAACAGCACCGGCAATCTACACACCACACATGCGGTCAGGCTTTGGAGGAAGCAAAGGAAAAACACTGATGAAATGTGGCACGGGACCATGGAATGCAACTTCAGGCTTCCACATCTGCAGGAAAAGGGAGCAAAGAACGGCCCTAATTTTACAGCAATGATGTCACACGGGGGGAAACGTATGACACTGAAAATGGCTGCTGCTGCTGCTGAGCCTCCATTTTAACCTCTTCAGATGCATCTCTCTAGCCAAGCCATGCCAGGAATGACATCTTATCACCAACACTGTGGATTAGGAAAAGCAACCCACAAGAACACAATGCGGCAGGAGCAAAATCCCCTCAGGTTTGATTGCACAGTCCTTGTCCAGACTGCAAATTTGTAGAGGGAGCATTTGGGATTTTTGTCCTGAAAAATCCACACTACAGTCCCATCAGGTATTGTCATGTTATACTTTGTTGGATGAGGTCTTCATATTCAGCTCTTCTGTTTTTAAAAGCAATGGTTTGTACACATAAAGAAGCATTCCATGTACTGTAGGTCTGGTATTCATATTAAAAAGATAGTATATAGGTTTTAAAAAAAACCATATATATATATATATTTTAAAAAGAATCTGTTTTGCATTAGGTTATTTTGATAAGTGAAGTTAAGCATTACTTTTGACCATATATGATTTAGCTATTATGTCATTAATTCATGTACGATTCATGTACAACCTATCTGAATAATGATTGTGGTTTTCTGCTTTACAAATTCACCTACTTCACCAGAAACCAAGAGAGTCAAATTTCTCACAGCATCTGGTTTCCATTTTAGGTAATTGCTATTTTCAGGAGTTATAATCATGTGTTATTGTAAGGACCACAGTGTCAATCACTCTACTAATGGGGAAAATTCAATGCCTAAATAATACCTAAGAGAACAAGAAACTGACTTAAACAGGTGCATTTAGACACTTTGGTTTAAGGGTAATGCTAGTCTATCAATTTAAACAAATCATTTTAAGGGGAATTTTTATGATTTCCATACCATTTGAAAATGCAATGTTAATAAAAAGATATTAATCTGCAGGATTAGTTTATAAATTGCATCAAGCAGGATCAGGAGAAAGCTTCTGGAACAAACTAGATCACAAGGATCCTCTCTAGCTGACCTTCCAGAAACGGAACTATAACAAAAATTATGAATTTGGATTGTGTATAACTGCTGCTTCTGCTCCATGTCAGTTTGCTTGAGGAGATTTAGGTCATATCTGGACCACATCCTATGCCCTTAACGTGTTTGTGTCCTGAACTGAGGGCAGTTTGACTCTAAACCAGTTTAAGAAAATCCTGTTTTTCCTGACTAAGCCTTACTACGGGTTTTGTTGCAATAGGTTTTTCTTATACATAGTCCTCGTTTAGTGAGCACAATTTGGACTGCAACTTGGTTGTTAAGTGATATAGTTGCCAACTGAAACTGATTTTATTTCAGTTTTTCTTTGCTTTACAGATCTGCAAAGGTCGTAAATGTAAGGATTTGTGGCAAAGTTACTTTTTCATCACCGTTGTAAAAGTCAACAATCACTATTCCAGACAGTCGCTGAATGAGAATTACCTGTTCTAGCATAATGGTTGTAGCATTTGCATTATATAAACAATATCCCTGGTTTGAAACTGGGTGGGTTTTAAATTATTTTTCTTTCCTAGAGCTACTTATTTTTCCACTCCGCTTTTCTTTTTTTAACAAGTTCATCGGTATATACGGTATATATATATATATATATATTACCGGCCAGTTGCTTGGAAAAATTATGAAATAGTGCACCAACAGATTTGTTAAAAAAAACAAAAAACACCAAAGACCCCTGTGAAAAAGTAGGTAGAGCAGGCAAAGAAAAATAGCTATTAAAAAATAAAATATGATGGCTCTGGGGAGATTCTGCACGTAACATAAACAGCACAGCCATTAGGCTGGTAAGAGAGACCTACTATTTTTATTTTTTAGTTTATTTGTTCAAAGTATGTGTCTGCCCGACTCATAAAGGCGACTTTGGGTAGCTGACATCAGGATTAAAAACAACACACCAAAATATCAGAGCAAGAATCTAAAAAGCACATTACATCTAAGAGCAGTCGCATATTGGTTAAACAAGCCCTGTAAAGACAGGCTCACTTAAAGCCTGGCTCACTGCCCAGGCTAAAAGCTAGCTCTTGGGTGCCTTGTGAAAGGCCGGCAGAGGTGGGGCTATCAAGATTTCAGAGGTGCATTGTTCCATAGCAAAGGTATCATGTCAGAGAAGAATCCCATCAGATGACATGGTTAAATAGAAGAGATCAGAACAGCGGTGAAATCTACTTACCTTCCCTACTGGTTTGGAAGCACGCACTTCCGTCACATGTGCTTATTCACCCTCTGTGCATGCACAGAAGGCTTTGCCCATGCGCAGAGGGTAAAAAAATCCAGAAATGGTGACGTTTGTGCAGGTGGGAGGAGCTTCGCGCTTTGGCCGCCACCGGTTCTCTGAACCACCGGCTACCACCGCTACCTACTCGCCTGAACCGGGCCGAGCTGGTAGCATTTCAGCACTAGATCAGAAGCCTGCTCACCTGGTTGAATCTTATGGGCCAACATCTGCAAATAACTGGGCCAGAGCCGTGAAGGGTTTGGTAGGTGATAAGCAACACCTTGAATTGCACTTGGAAGACTACTGAGAGCCAGGGAAGAGCCATGTGGCATGGGGGTTGTATGACTATATGTTTTTGCCCATCTGTACTGCTCCTTATGAGTGATCTAAAAGAGTAGCCTCATGGAAAGTAGATTGCATTAATCCAAATGTGAGGTGACCAATGTATGAATGATCATGAGAAGGATCTAAGAAGGGGCACAATTGATGCACAAGATTGATCTGTTCAAAAGCCCTCCTAGTCGCGGCTATCACCTCTTCTTCAGGCAACAGTCAAGAAAGTCCATGGGGACCTTCAGCTCTATGCCGGTTCTATCTGAGGGAACATTATCCTCTCCAGAACAAGCGATGGAAAGTGCCCAGATATAGGGTATAGGAAGTGGCATTAAACCTCACAACTTCTTGGAAGAGTTGAGGTTAAGCCTGTTTTCCAGCAAATAGACCCTCATAGCTTCTTGACGAGCCTTAGTCAACCTTTATTAATTAATTAATTAATTAAAATATCAGGTTTCAGGGAACCCTGCAACAGAAACTATTATATCTGTAGTTTACAATATGTTCCAAGGAGTCCTCAAGTTACAATGGCAATTTGTGGCTGGGAATTTCCATTGTTAAACTATGTGGTCATAAGGCACAATGTCATGTGACAGCATCACTTAACAAGAGCATCAATCCCATTACTGTCATAACCCTAGAACCATGCAGTTTCATTAAGTGAGAAGAAGTGGGAGCCTTAGGAAAGCAGGATGGTACATGAGTATGTTGGTGCCATGGGCAGGTGCTATAGAGTGCAGCAGGTGCATGGAAGGCAGGGGGGAGGGATGCTGCAGGCAGGCAATATGGAGTATGGATCGGCCAAAAAAAAGTCACAGAAGCAACTTCCAACTTCCTGTTCGCTTTCCCATTGACCTTACTTCCCCCAGCTGACCTTCATCATCATCATCATCTTCCTTTTGCTGCTGATGTATGCCAGGCTGAGGCAGGTGCTGGACCATTGTGAGATTTTTGGGAGCCTTTATGCATCCAGAGGGAGTCACTGAGGCCTCCCAAGGCTGTATGAAGTCCTCGAGAGACCTTGCAAAGGGCCAGCAGATGCCTCAGCCTGGCACACCACAGTGATGGGAGTAAGAAGAAGATGGAGGAGACAATGATGGGCAGTGGGAGTGGAGTGCAGAGCAGCCAAAAGGGCAGAGATGGTGGGGGTGGTAGGAGGATGGGAGAAGTTGAAGTAGAAGCAGTGTGGCAAGACAGGAGAAGCATGAGGTCCTCACTTAATAACTGCACCAGGTGTACTGGAATTGCCTTCATTATGTGGTGTAGTCACATTTGCATAATGGCATCTTCTCTTAGCTATGGAAATTCTGGTCCCAATTAGAGTTGTTAAGTGAGGACTATCTGTATGCTTCAGAAAAATTTGGGAGGTTCCTTTCTGAAACGTTTCTCACACTCGCTCTTTCTGTGGGCTGAGATATCTTTTACATGTCAGGTGTTTAGGCTGCAGCTCTCTCTCCTGTCCCGCAAGATCATTCCCACATACTATTACAGTCCAGGGTAATGTTGTCTCATCCTGTCCCTCCCCAAAAATGGTTCATGGGCCATACTGGCAAAGCAGCTACCAACAATGTAGATAGGTCTTTGCAAAGAATAGTTTGTTTAAGGACATCTGATAAATGGAGAGTCTCTAGGTTCTGAATGTAGGTTTGTTGGCTTCAACTATTACTGAAATTGACCCAGTGCAGGATGGATGAATCCTACAGTAGTAGACTGGATAATACCATATTGAACTGCAAACAGAAGACTAAAAACACAACAGGAAAAGAGATGCTGTCTCTCCTGACATTCTGATGTTACACTGCAAACAGTTTTAAGTGAAACATAACCGAAAAAAGAGTATTCCTGCAGAATGAATATATGTAATATATATTTGTATCAAAGTAAATTCCACCCCAAGTGAGCTAAGATAGGGGTGGGAATTTTGTCTCCCCCACCCCCAGCTTCTTGGACTACAATCCATGGTGGGTTGATTCCTAAGCATTGGCCAATGTGTCCAGAACCAGAATGGTATAGCTTGGTGAGGCCAACTCACTGCAGCCAACTTGCCATGGCCATCTCACTGTGGGACACAATTCAATTCAATTTCAGTATTTTAAATAATTTAAAAAATATTTTAATTTTTGTCATTCACATTTCATTCTGTCCCTCCGTTTGCACCCTTTCTTTAATCATTCTCTTCCACCATTTATTTCTTCAATATTAGTGTAACTCGTGAGTTGTCCTGAGGCAAGTTGGCTATGGCGAGGTGAGTTAACTGCGGCAAGTTGGTGGTGGCGAATTGGCAGTGGTGAGTTGGCTTCACAGAGTTGGCCACGCAAACTTGTCCTAGACCCGTCTAGGACACTGGAGTTTGGAGTACAACAATATAAAGAGGGACATAGAATCTACACACCTGTGCTTGTTTCACAGACGAGGGAAACATTTTCTACGCGGTTATGAATTCTGCTGAATATCACTTTTCCTGCACTATACAGCTCAACTGCGCGAGTGGGAGTAGAAGGCTTCCCTTAGCAACAATAGTATATACTACAAAATTAACACTGCATTAGAACTTTAAGGAGACAAATTGGCCAAACTGTATTTCCAGACATTTTTGTCTCAAGAGAACATACTTTTTCCATAAAATATATAATTATTCCTGCCTATTCCACAGGCAGGCACATAACTAGCACCTGCCTACAGCCTAGCGAAAGTTTTACTACTTAATTTTACGGGTAACATAAAGTGCCTCTCTGCTTTGAGAGGAACAAAATGCTGAATTTCTAATTATTTATTTGGCCCAAGTTATTATATTAGGCACACAATACACATCTTACATTGATTCTGAAATTGTAAAGAAAAATTATCACTGACTATATCCAGCCAGAGAAAGCACCTCTTTGGCCCATCATTAGGAACAGAAAACATGGACAGTTTTCAACAGAGCTGAGCAAAGGTACCAAAGAAGCAGGAGCAAGAAGTACTTGAACCAGACCTTCATTATACCACCAGACTCTTCAAGGGTGGCTTACATAGTTCGACATGAATGTCATGTATTATGACAGCCTTCCTGTGCCTGACAGCCTCCAGATATGTTAGGGTTTCAGGTCCCAGAATTCCCAGCCAGATGTGCCATGCAGGCCACCAGGATAGAAAACGTGGGCTGGTTTGTAGATCAATCATAGGCTGATCCTAAGCAGGCATCTCTTATAAAGGACTCAAGGGTTCTCAGCTTGAGGATAGGGAGAGAGAGAAAAATGTATTAGTATCTATTTCCTCTATCCTATAAACTTTTAGAAGAATCATGCTAGTCCTATCATGTCCACTTAGTTCTAGAAATCTGTTCTTCACAGGGAAAGCATAAAACCTAGACTGTCTATTATAGACCTCACCCAATTCCTAAGAGGTCTTTAAGGGGTGTGCATAAGTGCACAAGCGTGCCTACCATCCCTGTCCTATTGTTCCCTTTTATCCGAATCTACCTCATGTGTTCATAATCTTGTCAACACTTGTATCTGTTTTCTAATATATGCTTGACGAAAATAAATAAATAAATAAATAATAAATAAATAATAAATAAATAAAAATAAAACAAAAGATAAAGATAGATAAAGATAAAGATGATAAAGATAAAGATAAAGATAGATAAAGATAAAGATAGATAAAGATAAAGGTGATAAAGATGATAAAAATAATAAAGATAAAGATAAATATTTCCCCCGTTTAGTTGTCTCCGATTCTAGGGGACAATGCTCATCTCTCTTTTTTAGCTGAGGGAGCCAGCATTGTCCAAAGACACGTCTGTTGTCATGTGGACAACATGGCTATACACCAAAGTGCATGAACATTGTGCACAACCATTTTTACAATTGTAAAGCAAGTTACCCTGGTCGTTAAACAAATCATGAGATCATTAAGCAAACCACATGGTTTTTAAACACATCCATCATATCCAGTGGGTGGGATTTGTTTTGCTCTTTTCTGCTGGGAAATGGCAAAAAAAAAGGTTGCAAATCCCAATCGCATGGCTGCGGGACACTGCAACCAGTCGTGGATGTGAGCCAGTTGCCAAACGCCAAAATGCAGCCACGTTACCACGGAATGTATGTGTGTAGTAGTTGTACCTTCAAGGATCGATCATAAGTGAAACCTGTTGTGACTTTGAACAGTTAAGTGACCGACTGTCAATCTAGGACTACTTGTACAGGTTTTTTGACAAAGGGTTTCATTGTTTTGTAACTTGAGGTATGGGAAGAGTCACTGCTATTTTGCCTGCTCTATGGCTACTTCCAGGTGCTGCTGGATACGGCTACTCAAGGCCAGCACCTCAGTGGTTCTATCCAGTATCTCTTCTCTAGGTCTAGGAAATGGAGTTTGGAGTTTGGCTTCGTGATCTTTCAGAAAAGCAATAGATCTGTCTTTAGAAACAGCGCAAGTGACAGAGCACTTTCCCCCCAGCAACCAGTTATTCTGCCAGTTTGCAAAGTAGATAAACCTTGTGATGCAGGCATTTTCTTCAACCCTGCCCTATCACAGATTAAGGAAGGTGACTAGTGGCTGTTTTTCCCACAAGCAGGTGATGCCCAATAGGAGAGGAAAGGAAACCAGGGAATCCATCCAAAACACACTGGGCAATAAAGTGGTAAAGACAGCATCATTCACTACCTTGTTACTAAAACAGACTATGGCTTGTCTGTCAGGGCAGAGGAATTTATGCCAGTATATTTTCCTGCCAACTCAAGGACTGGAGGACTGTATGTTAATGCAGCCATCTGGAAGAGCCTTAGATTAACCTCTTCCCCCAATGCTGAGCTTGAGTCATTCCTATGATACTAGCTAATTTCTACTTCCCTACTGACTCTGCCTTAGTTTTAATCAGCGGTGAAATCTACTTACCTTCCCTACCAGTTTGGAAGCACACAATTCATCACACAATTCATCACACACGCTTTTTCACCCACTGCGCATGCACAGAAGGCTTTACGCATGCATAGAAGGAACCCCCCCCAGAAATGGTGGCATTCGAGCGGGTGGGCGGAGCCTCGCACTATGGCCACCACCGTTTCTCCGAACCATCGGTAGCCGCTGCTACCTACTTGCCCAAACCGGACCGAGTAGGTAGCATTTCACCACTGTTTTTAATTCTGTTTTTTGTGTGTGTGAAGCTTTTTGTGTGTGTGTGAAGCTAACAAGATTTCCTACATGCACCTGCCCTGTGTTGCCTGTCTTTTGAAACTGACAATAATCTGAGGTGATTCAGAAATAAATAAAGGCAAAATCATTCTATTGTTTAGCATACAGTAAGTAATAACATTAATGTAAGGTTAATGTGGAGCCATACAACTATCACAGAAAGGAAAACAATGACACAGGAAGAAGTCTTATTGTAAGGAATTTAATTCCTTAGATCTTCAAATATTCCCGGACCCAACTTTTTTCTCACCAACTGTCCTGAATCTGAAAAGCAACTTCTGAAGATTGAAACACTATGTGTATTGAACAATATGAGATGGGGAGAAGAGGAATCATGAAGGGAATTTCCCTCCTTGATATTTAAAGAAGTTTTTATTTAACAGTCAGTCCCAATAAATTAAATGTGGCTTAGTTCTGAAATATGTACAGGATTGTCAATAAAGGACATTGACAATATATGTAGGTCAGAGTTGAATTGAAGTGTCCTTGGTGCTTTCGGACCGTGGCTGTTTTCGTGCAGACGTTTCATTACCAAACTAGGTAACATCATCACTGCTAGTACTGATGATGTTATCTACTTTGGGAAATGAAACATCTGCAAGAAAACAACCAAGCTCCAAAAGTACCAAGGACTTCTCATATAGGATCGTTTCAACAAGTCAATGCATAAGTATCAGAGCTATATCAGTAAATTTAACGGTGGTGGGCAGAAAACAAACTAAATAGGGAACAATGAAAATAAGCCAATGGTTCCATGCAGTGGTGGGATTCAAATAATTTAACAACTGGTTCTCTGCCCTAATGATCAGCTG
>JANHFT010003352.1:103943-115993 GCA_032467955.1 Pseudoxenodon macrops | reverse complement strand
CACTATTAAACAAGTTGTCCCAAAGATGCTTTTTCAAGAGGCAACTGGACTTTCTGTTTTTCTTTGAAGACATTTCACTTCTCATCCAAGAAGCTTCTTCAGAAAGTCCAGTTGCTTCTTGAAAAAGCACTTTTGTGACAACCATGACCTGGATGACTGAGAATCTCCATAGATATTAAACAAGTTGAAATCTTTAACCATGTTACAGAAAAGTTATCTTTCTAATTATTATTTCTGCTTACCCTTACATGATTGGTTCATGCCAGGGTCAAACTTCATATCTTCCTATAACACTAATTGATTGAAAATCTTTGTCTTCTTCTATGAGTGGGCTATAACTTGATGGGAGTTTCTCAAGATAAAAAAAATCAATAAATCTTTATGTGATAACAATACAAATCCTCAGAAGCTGAGGACAGAACCATAGATGGGATTTGGGTGATCTTGAAAGTAAGCCACATATACAAAAAATATTTAGTAGTATACATGAGTCACAATATTTATGCTATAATCACAAATCCAGTATATAGAAATTTTATATCTTTGTCCTAAAACAGTGTATTTAACTCGTTGGGAACTAAACTGTTGTCTCTAAATCCCAGCAGGATATTGATCCAGTACACACCTGCTATGTATGTTTAACCTACTATTTATTAAGATAATTCAGAATCAGTATAAAAACCATGAAATCCTAAACTCTATACAGTTAGGTAATGTTTGTGTGCATATTAAAGTCATTTGAAATCTGCTAGTTATCCTCCTAGGGAAGGATAATTTTAATAAGAGGGCATAATTTCATTAATACTATGACAAAAGTTCTCTTATCCCTTGCATTGTGTTAAGTGATGCTAAAAACCAGGAAGGAGTTCTTTCTTCAGAAAGAGCAGAAGAAGTGGTAGCTCATTTTTTTAAAGTTTAAATCATGTCAGTCCCCTCAGTTAGCATCACAGAATGCTTGGGTGAAGGTTAGCAGGAGAAGGTCTCCCCTTTTGAGTCCCAATTCATATGTGCTGGTGTTAGTGAACCACATAAACCAACAGACAGCAAATCATCAACAAATTGAGCATACTCTAAGCCCAGTGGTACTTTTATGTATGAAACCATTTAAAGCTTGAACTTTAAACTATACAGTGCTGCCTGTAATCAAAATGGTGCACAAGTTAGAACAATGACAGACATGGAACATCTTTATACTGTAGAGATGTTCAAATGTTTGTTTAGGCATCATCGAAGTATATTTCACTGATTACCTGATTGTAACTGCATAATGACTCATAGGGCAGGCTCACGTATTAGATGAACTGAGCAGGTATATGGCCCGATGTGAAATTCTGATTAGTTGGGCATCAATCATGATTTTATGATCATGGACAGTGAAGGCACCTGAATAGATAATAGATTGTCATCAACAATTTACAGTAGAACAATTTAGAAACTGTATGACAATCTAGAAAGGGCTAACACCAAGAATAGTCTATTAAGCATTAGATTCTGAGACGAAGCATCCTGTTCTTGTACCTTTTAGTATTGACATTCAAGAGTGCACTTTAAAGCTCAAAGTATTCAGGATTGTTTTGTGAGCTTTTGCTTTCTCTTGTCCTGTGCTGTCCTTCTGTTTGCAAATTCACATCTGAATTATAGGTCTTATTCTTTTTAAAAATATATATAACTTGTATTGAAGAAATTTTAGGAAGATTAAAAACAATATAAAAATTAGGGGAAAAAAGAAAGAATATAAGGCAATAGTGAATAAGAAAGAAATAAAATAGAAAAAAAGGGCAGGGGAAACAGGAGAGGAGTGTGATGACTCCCCCGGATGCTTCCCCAAATACCTCTTATTTTTGTTGTGATTCTTGCCTTGCTGCGGATTGATACCATGTCTTGACTTGGATCATGCCTTATGAACTCTGGACTTTTCTTGCCTCATGAACCCTCTTGTATTGTGGATTTAATTTTGCCTAATGGGTTTCTTTTGATTGGGAAACTTTCAAGTGCCTTGTGGACTCATTGGCCATTGCTCTGTAGACCAGCATTGATATGCTTGTGGCTGGACTTAATTGGGGAAGTTCTGGGTTTTTGGGATTTTGGTGAAGGGAGTTGCTGGGGAATATTAATAAATTAAGTAAAATATAGTTACATGTGTGTGTGAGAGAGAGAGAGAGAGAGACAGAGAGCGAAAGAGAGAGAGAGTGCATAGGAGAGGACAGGAAGAAGCATCTTCCATATTTTTTGGTACAATAGTTATATTTTATATTTTATAACCGCTATGGTTATATATTATATATTTTAATCATCTGCCTCTGAGATTACATTATAATCACCTTCTTTCACGAATCATTTCTAATCTTCAAACCTATAAATTGCACACACACAAAAACACCAGTGAATTGTTGCCAGTCACTGATAAATCTAGTTGATCTTTCTCAAATCAAGCAAGTTAATTTTACCATCTACTTAATTTTAATTTTGCTAGTTCTGTCATCTTCATCAACCATTCCTTTGTGTATGTATTTCAGATTTTTTTTCATTTTCATGGATATAATAGTCTATAATAGAATTCAGAAATGTCTAGCATTTTTTATAAGTCCACCATGATAACATAACCTTCAGGTTGTTCATGTTTCCAAAATAAATTTGAGGTTTCTTTATACATTATAGACATTGTTTCTGGAATCATATGTCAATGGTACATAATTTTATTAAAAATATTTTTTAAGTTAACAACAATGTAAATGTCAATCCTTTTAGCTACATATTTTCCCATTGTTCCATCTCTATGTTGTATCCAAAGTTCTTAACCCATTTTATTGCACAAGTCTTTTCCTTGTTCTTTTTATGTCAAATTTCTTATAAGTTCATTTTAGCAATTACATGTTCATCATTTGTATTAGTATAATTCAACTTCAACATCTTTTTCTGTTCAATTGCAAATGTCCTGTTATCTGCCTTAAATCTTTCTCTTAACTTTACATATGAAAACTATTGAAAACCTAATCTCCCTGCAGCTAGTTGGACTTTTGATTTCATCTTATATTCTTCATGTTCCTGCTATAACAATGCTCTTTACCTACTGTTTCTTTCCTGTGAAATGCTTCTTGTATTAGCCCCATAAAAGCATTTTTGGACACAGTCTGGATTTTTATCTGTTCCATATACTCAATATGGAACTTCTAATATAATGATTCTTAAAATCTACCACAATTTTATTAACCCTTAGAAAATGAACATCCAATCATGCCTTTCTAATTCTAAAATTTTCTACTTCTCAGCAAAAGCCACTCTTTTGTCTAGACTGAACAGCAGGCTGCAAAATTCAATTTCAAATCAGGCAATCCCAATTCTCCTCATTGCTGCTGGGTCATTCTGGTCCCGAGCAAAACAATTCACAATGCTTTCTGATTTCATAATAATACTGTATTGACCTATTCTATTTATTCATGCAAGAACTTTTTCAGGCAGAGAGTAACGGACATTTTTTTAAAAAGAAAAGTGATTTGACAATAGAAGACAACAAACCTGATAGGAATGGGAATACATTGTATACATTAACTTTATGTCTATATTTGATTGTGGAATCTTCTTGGTTTCTGACTTGACTGTTTAATTTTGCCCAAGTTTTGATAAGAAAGATTAGATTTGTCTTTCTCCTTTTCTTTTTCTTTCTCTTTCTGTAATGGATTGGCTGGATGCCCCAATAATTTATTTACAGAAATGAAATATCCCTGTTTCTTTTGTTGAGAATCTAGAGAACTTCCAAATGTTTGCCAGCTTTATAGTGATTTTTGTACAGGTACTCCTGAACTTACAACATTAGTTTAACAACCATTCAAAGTTACAACGGCACTGAAAAGTGGCTTATATCTGTTTTTCACACAACCATTGCAACATCCCCATGGTCACATGATCACATAAACTTTGGATGCTTAAGCAAATGACTCACATTTATGACAGCGCAATGCCCCAAGGTCATGTGATCTCCTTTCTTGAACTTCTCACAAGCAAAGTCAATGGGAAATCCAGATTCTCTTAGCAACCGTGTTACTACCTTTACAACTGCAGTGATTTACTTAACAACTGTGGCAAGAATGGTCCTAAAATGGGGCAAAACTCCATTGTGGTAATACATCTAGGACTACCTGTACTGTACACTTAGAATCTATGATCATCTTTCCTTAGTCAATTAGGATTCTTTCCTCCCAGCCAGCAAGATAATATGAAAACTGATAGATAATACATGCCCCATTCTCACACTCCACTGTTATCTCTTTGGAGTAACAAAACAAGGGAGAAGAAAGCAAACTGGTCTTTGATGGTAAACTGCAAGACCATCCTTCCCTTTGATGTAAAGGATGGAGGAAAACTAAACTCTGGAAAGAAGCATCTTATAATGAAGGTGGGGAGCACTGAGTGTCACACTAACAATTCTGTTAGAGTAGAACTAGATCTCATGAACCTGTGGGATGTATGTGCCTGATGTTCAGATACAGGTAGTCCTTGACTTAAAATTAGAATTGAGTCCAAACTTTCCCAAGCCCTGGGACACTGCAGCCATCATAAACATGAGCCAGTTGCCAAGGGTCTGAATTTTGATCATATGATCATGGGAATGCTGCAGTTGTCATGTGAAAAAAGATGATAAGTCACTTTTTTCAGTGCGGTTGTAACTTTGAACTATCACTAAACTAAAGACTGCAAATCGAGGTGTACCACAAACCGCTTGATGTGATAAGAACACTGTATTTTAACTCACTACGTTTTTTTTTTAATGCCTCTTTTTAATCTTTTGCAACCCAAGGACCCAAAAGAGGGTAAAACATGGACATGAGGTTGAGTTCCCACTGTTTTCTGTAGTCAGAATACTTGAAACATTTCATTTTTCCCCCTGCATAACATTGAACACTTGCGTTGTTTTGTGGGTGTGTTCCATCAAAAAGCAGGTTTATTCTGAATTTGAAACCAAACATTTTCCATTTTGTTTACACCCTTCCAATACCTTCTCCAACATCCTTCAAGCATTTGAGAAAACCAAATAGGTAAGCATAGAATACATTAACATACTCACCTTTGCCCTTTTTGTGAATGTTCACATTAAGCCTAAGCACAGATTCCTCTTTGTATTAAAACAAATAGTATTAGTAATGTATAGTGTATAGTACTTTGTGCCTAAGAGCTTAGCTTGGATTGAGGTCCAGCCTACATATCAAAGCCAGGAAATATATTGTCTGAGCAAATCTTAGCAACTTGTGTAAGAGATGTGCCCTCAAAAATAAAAACATTCAAGTTCCTGGACAGCAATTGAAGAGAAGGAGAAGACAAGGAAGAGAAGGTTCTTACAGCCATTTCCCCACAGCATCACAGTGGACCTAAACTTCTCAGGATTGCTCCTTTTGACAGTCATTTCCAATTCAGAACACAAGCAAACATGCACTGGAGGGGAGAGTGATGGTGTAGTAACAGCAAGACCATCCTTCTACCTCTCACTTCCTCCTCCTTCTATTTGCCTTCACTTCAACTAGCTATCATGGCCTCAGAGGACAATATTTTCCCTTTCAGTTTGAAGACAAGAGGAGCCTACGTCTCTTGTGCCAACCCCTTTTCATGCCTTCATTGTTTGCCTGTCCCTGGTATCCTACAATTCTATTGTAATATTTTCCTCTGTGAATCCTTCAGTGTCATATTTTAAGTATGTACAGTATTCAGCTCAGGCAATTCATTCCAAATGCAGCCAAACCCAGTTCATATAAAGAAGCAAGCAACTAAACTTAATTGAGCAACTAATTTGACTTAAATATTTAATATTGCCTTTATTAGTTTTTCAAATGCATAGAAGTAAGATTATTTAGTGTTGCTCGTCATTTTTATTTGCTTTGTTTAATTAGTATTATTATTATAGGTTGAAAGAAAAATATAAATTAGCTTGGAAGGGTGTACATTGTGGCTTACTGAATAACTTGTGATATCGGTGGATAGGAGACAGACTGGTTGAGCCAGGGGAAGAGTCAAATGGGGAATTAGTGCAGAATCTCTAAGAGAGAGAAAGGGCAATATCCAACCCACCTTGAATGTTGTTGAATCTTATCTAATATAACCCAACTACAAATATTAGTCTGAAGAGATCCCTATGTGTAGGTTTGAGCAATAAAACAGCTAACTGAACTACTCGTGTGTGAGTCTGGTTGTTTGCATCTGCCATTGGAGTTTCTGACAATCTGTGTCTTGTATGAGTCTTTAAGTTACACAGTGGCACTGGCACCAGTGTAATAATGTTCTCTGATACTCAGACATTATTCTTCATGTTTAAGTAATCAGAGAAGGGACTGTGCTTAAGCATCTGCAGACACTATTAGTAATAACTCCATCTGACTACAGTACAAATGCACAGGGAATCTAAAGGCTGAAAGGTCTTGTTCCCAGGATGGATTCAGAGAGTTTGTTCCTGTAAGTTTTCAGGTCATACGTGCTGTGTTCTTTGTTTAGAAAAAAAATTATGCATGTATATGAGGAATATTTGATAATTTTGAAATATGATATATATGCTTTTTCTAAAATATTCAGAACTAGGCAGTGACATGACACATTGATTGCCAGCTAATTTTATAAATGATAACTTGTACAATAATGTGTTAATTCACTTTGAAGCCTTAACATTCAAGGTTGCGATACTGAATTGTCTTTGGCTTTCGGGTATCAGAATTCAAGTTCTACAGCAAAGACAGATGCAAATAAATGTGATTTTAGGGAGAGCACCAAAATAATATCTGAGAAAATAAAATTTCATACAGTAATTAGCAGAGCAAACAAAAGTGTCCACAATTTATTTTGGTTAAAAGAAGGTTTCAACAATTTTTATATGTAAGCAAGGTCACTTTTTCAAGATTTTGACTCTTGATATTGACCTTATCACATTATATCAGTGTGTTAAGTCACCAAATTTTGTCACACAGGATTTCTGTCAGTTATAAGGTTTGGGATTTCTAACCATTAAGAAGGAAAACTGTATTAGAACTATGATGATTTCCCATACAATCCATGCCATCTTCTTTCATTATGGTTACTTTTGCTGCTACACAATTAAATTGTACCTTCTCTTCTAATTCGTGTTCTACCACTGAAATATCTATTACTTCCTGGACAAATAATCTGGAAAGATAGAGAAGATTATTTAGCATTTTTTCTAATAAATTTCAATGTAAAATGATAATAATAATTAAACACTGTTTGAAACCATAGCCATACTAATTCTCCTATGTAAATATGAGAAGTACCATATTTTTTGGAGTATAAGAAGCACTCCTCCCCCCCTAACAGACGGTGGAAATGTTGTTGCGTCTTATACACCGAATACAGCAATTTTGGCCTGAAGCCCCAATCCTGCATCCACTTTTTGCGAAAAATGGGCCTGTTTTTCACAAAAACAGAGTGCACAGAGGATTTGGGAAGCTTGCACTGTGTTTCTGTGGACATTTCCCCATTTTTGCAAAAAACGGGCCGTTTTTGGCAAAAACAGGGTTGTTTTTGCCTTCCCCCAGCCCACAGAAACACTCTGCATCAGTGGTGAAATCTAAAATATTTCCCTACCGGTTCTGTGGGTGTGGCATATTTTGTGGCTGTGGCTTGAGGTCAGGTGACTTGAGGTCAGGGTGGCCGTGCTTTTACACTTTACACACACACACACAACACAAAATAACATGCAAAAGCACACAAAATGGCACCAGCAATAGATTTAATACATTTAACAGTTTTAACAGATTTGCAGAGTTGGAAGAAGGAACCCTGGGAGGCCATCTAGTCCAATCTCCTGCCTAAGCAGAATTGCAAAAGCACACAACATTCCATATTGTATTTATATTTTTAGATAAAAGCAGCTAAATTTAAAACTTTCTAAATTTTAAATGGCTATATTTTTAAAAAAATTCTTAAAAAAACCCCAAGAAAATCAACACCTCAATTTACAATGTATTAAAGAAGAAGAAAAAACCCAGTTACTTACCCAACCAGGCAGAATCAGTTGCTCACCAAGGAGATGGATTGAAGGCTGCAATGCAATCCATTTTCTTGGTGAGCAGCTGGTTCTGCATGGTTTTTTTTTTTAGCCTTAAAAAAGTTGAAGTAAGCCATGCGTTGCTACCAGCCACTTGGGGTTCAGTCCTAAGAGCAAGGTAAGCAAGCTGGAGAGGGGGAGGGAAAGGGCATGCGCAGAAGAAAAAAATCTTTATTTTTAATTTTTTTCCTCTCCTCCCAAAAATACCCACAAAAAATATGGTGACGCCCACGGACCAGAAACGGTTCTATGATGTCATCAGCGGCTTACTACCTATTCTATAGAACCAGTCCCAAACCCTCTGCACTCCCTGTTATTTGAAAAAAAACCAGGGTATACAGAGGTTTTTGAGGCCTGCAGAGTACTCCTGTGGCCAGGGAAGACAAAAACTTTTATTTTCCTTACTTACCTCTTTGAAATCTTGGTGTATCTTATACACCGGTGCGTCTTATAGTCCGAAAAATACAGTAAACAGATATGTGTGAGTGGCATAGGGCAGTAAGGAATAGTGCATATTTTAAGAAGAAATAGCACCTTCAACATGACTCTCACTTTCCACTTGCTATTTTTTTTCAAAGTGAAAACAAATGTGAGACAGTAGAATTTTTAATTTAAAAAGTAAGTTTTGAACTAACTGTTTCTACCTGTGGTCCTAATAGCTTATCTCTACGAAATGTACAGGTAGCCTTTAACTTACAACCACAATTGAACTGAAATTTTCTGTTGTTAAATGGGACATTTGTTAAGTGAGTTTGGCCCCATTTTACGACCTTTGTTGTTAAGTGTTGTTAAGTGAATGACTGCAGTTGTTAAATTGGTAATGCAGCTGTTAAGTGACTCTGGCTTCCCTATTGACTTTGTTTGGCAGAAGTTACAGAAAGTGATCAAATGACCCTAGGACATTGCAACCATCATAAGTCATTGCCAAGTGTCTGAATTTTGATCATGTGATTATGGGAATGCTGCATTGGTCCTAAGTGTGAACAATGATCATGTCACTTGTTTCAGTGCCATGGTCATTTCAAATGGTCACTAAATGGACTGTTGTAAACCAAGGACTACTATATTCGGTACTAAAAATAGCAGAAAAACCCAGCCCAAACTGTAATTGATTCAATGGCATGCAATTCAAGGCAACATAGCAAATCAGAGTGTTCCTTGTGACTTCATAAAAACAAAAGCAAACAAACATTTCTAGTTTTATTATGTTGTTTTTCCCAAGTATAGAAAGCCGTGTTACCACACAACTGAACTCCTTTGGAACATATAGTTCAGAAACTCCATTTCCCATTAGTGGATCAATGTTAAATGAATCATTGATTGACTGTACTAAATATTCAATTTTCAATATACTTTATTAATGTACGTTTTTTTTTTCTTTCCTCAGCAACTTTTGCGGGAGCGACAGCAGATGGCCAGCCGTCCTTTTGCTTCTGTGGATGTAGCACTCGAAATAGGAGCTGAGCAAACAGACTTTCTACGAGGTCCATTAGAGGTAGGCACTGTGTCGCTGACTAGGGACCATTTCAATTTGCATATTTATATTGCTAGTCTCATCTGCATCTGCTTCTGAAACCAAAAAGACCAGGATTACCTGTAGCCAACAAGTTGAAGCTACATATGTTGTGTCATTTTCAAGGCTCATCATTTCAGTGGTGTAACATGAGCAGTAACAAAAGCCACTAGAGGATCCATTAGCCTAGTCTGCAATGACAATCTGCTCACCTGGCAGCCCTTTTTTTGGCAGACAACTGTTAGTTGCATGTATTAAACAAGCCTCATGTTTGGTCTTCTGAGTATACTGTGCCCCCTGGTTAACAGTTCATATCCATCTTAATTTACTAGGATTATACTTTAAAATGAGATTTGTATTGAATTTCTTTATTCGGATTTAATATTTTATGTTTGGAGAGATTATTTATGGGTATATTATGTTTATGATTAACAGACACATTCTAACATTTTTAATTGTAAAGGCAACGCTCCGAAAAAGAAATTATAAAATGCTACACAATACATCATGGCAGGGTAATAGCGTGAAAATGCACAAAAGAGATTCTGGAAGCATCACCTAAAATTAAAGAGAACTGTGAATAAAGGATGATAATGACTACCTGACATAAACTAGGACCAGCTTTTTCTTCAGCCTAGTCACATAGTTCTGTATCTTTAACTACCATAGTTTATATATAATCATTAATACACACACACACACACACTGCTAGTTCTGATATTTTTCCAAGTAACTTGTATTACTGTACATCTGCCATTTCTTATACTTAATTTGAAGTCTTTCTCATAAGGGAAACAAGCAAGAACCTGGATGATTGGGAGGGAAATAGAAGTACGACCTCTTGCTTGGATATTATTTCACATATCTTATTGTAGCCATCGTTCCCACTGTCACAACTTAAAGAAGCAGCAGTCTAGACATTATATAGGAAACGGAATGGGAGATAAGGAAGGAAAATGTTTTAGAAAGGGCTTCATGAAGCTGACTTTAATGCAAGGGTTGGTTTCCCAAAGCCAGGCAACGGGCAGAAGAGCTTGCAGCCTCCCAATGGCAAGCTGATCAGTGGCAGGCTGATGGGTACACAAAGCTCTGAAAGACTGGTTCCTTTTTTGCTACACAAAAACTGAGCACCTTGGCAGGAGAAGGGCAGGGGCAGAATTAAGAACGGCACGCATGTCCAGGGTTTTCCTCCCTCCTTCTTGCTCACTTGCAAGGCAGTCAGCTGTGTGGCGGGCCTGCATGCAGGGTGGGGGAGTCCCTGAGAGGCCTGAAGTAACTGATAGGCTTCCCAAGACTCCCTCCCCCCCGGCGTCCATTTAATAACCTGTGCATTTGTTTAACAAATGCATTGTGAAGAGCAGGGGTGACTGGTCATTACTTAAGGCAATTCATTTAACATTGTTCCTATTATGGCCTTAACACAAGGACTACCTGTAATCATAAGAAACAATCCTGCGTACATATTCTGTATCTAAACAGAGATACAGACTGTAGAAATATCTAATTGGTTTTGCTTATATTTGCTTTTCTTTTACCCCATATGACCACTTAAGTAGTATACAGTAGCTATTGATAGAGACAGACGAACTTCCAAATGTTTTAGAATATAACTCACAGCAATCTGAACCAGTTAGAAAATAGTCAAGGATTATGATTTGTCGTCTGAAATATCTAGTGATTCCCATACTGCTTTTTCTTGCCTCGATAGCTCAAGAAACCAAATTATGTATATTTGAATAACTAAACTAAATATGTGAGGAACCCAGCAGCATTATTGGTATCAGAAATTAGATAATGTATGTTAATAGAGGTAGGTTTTATCTCTGTAGAATTATAAGTGTGCTGGCCCTGGAACAGAATTACACTGAATAAATCACAAAATATTTTTATTTTAGTCTATTTGAGTAGCAGTGACATTCCTTTCTTAAAGAAGGTGATTAAGATCCTCAGCAACCAGTACATTTCCACAGCACGTTTATTGGGCATATTGAAGGCTAAATCAGCAGGCTTACTCTGAGTCTCCTCCTATCTACAGTACACATTACCAAGTGAACAGTAAGAAGAAGAAAAGTGAGGATGCTTAGAAAAAGTAAATATCTTCTCTTTATAAAGTAGCATATGAAAGGAAAACAAAGAAAGTGTCCTTTATTTCTACTGAATTATTTTAAAAGAAGGATGAAGCTGGGGTTGTGCTATGTATGTATCCATGAGCCTGGAGTCAAGAAAAGGACAGGAAGTATTGGAATGTAATGTTCTAGAGAACATTTGTAGGATATTCAAATGACAGAGCAGATCTTCAGGAAATATATGCTTTTTATTATTTTTTAAATTAAATGTTAGAAATAAACATCAAAAGTCAATTGCTGCCCTTTTATATGACATGTTTATCTAGAAACCAGTCGATAGAAAACCTGAAACATTCTCCATATCGTGGAGATAGCATCCAGGATTGGGTAGAACTCTCCTGTCAGCTGATTGGACTGAGTCTGTCAAAGT
>JANHFT010003352.1:83943-95872 GCA_032467955.1 Pseudoxenodon macrops | reverse complement strand
CTCCCCTCAACCCCTCCCCTCCTCTACCTCCTTTCCCCATCTGTTATTTCACATCTCCATACAATTATCTCTTCCTTTTCCCCGTTTCCATCATGTGCTTTTCGTCTTTTTTCTTATTTCTGATGGAAGGAGAAAGGACAACATGTGTCTCTGTGCACACATTTTCATGCTTTTGTATATGTGGAAGATACTACTTGATATTCAGTTATTCATCCCATCAATAGCTTCTTTTCATAATCCTACTTGTTTTCCCCCCAGAATATGGTTTTAGCACATGCATGACACATATATACATGTAGAAATGTGTCAAGTGCTCATTTATTGGGAAAGGAAAATTTTCCATTACTATTCTGGGCTAGCCTTGATAATGGCAAATCAACAGGAAGGAGAAGCCAAGTCTTATATAATATGTTTATTTTTAATTTTTTGTTTTCTGTTAATTCTTCCTTTGTGGAAGAGGTATTTTAAATTAGGATCTTCTTAATAATATGTGTAATACATTGTATTACTGTCATAAGGCAAGGATCAAGCATTGTTTAGGAGTTATCTTGAACCCAAGCTATTGTTCTATTATTTCAATATAGCATAAGTGTCTGCTGAGAATGAACGGTAATTCATTAAAAATACAATAAGAACCATACTTGACTTTTTTGCATTCAATTAATTGACATTTGCATTAACCAGCTGGCATTCAGTTTTCTCTTGCCAGTAACAGGTTTTAAAATTTGCTTCCGTACAATAGTTTTTGCTGGGCTTATTTTCTTTTTAATTTAAATAATATAAATAATATAATGAGCAATTTTAAAATCTGCAGTCCAAGCACGCTTGGATTATTTTGTAGAAAATGAAGCTAGTCAAACGTATGCTTGATCAGCAGTATACCTTCCCTGCTCGTTTAATAGGAAAAGATCTGCACAAACTGGCAGTGCATTCTTTCAACCTCTTTTTCACAGGTCATTTAATCAGTCTGTTTCACAGATCTTTTATCACAGTTGTCCTCATACATAAAGCACTATGTTGCCAAATTAGTACTGTGTAACTTCACTGAAAGCTGTAACTATTTTGATAGAAGGATAAACATGACACTTATCCAAACAGTAAAAGGCATAAACAATTAAGTGTTCTTTTGTAAAATCCATTGATTCAGCTTTATACAATAGGATATTTTAGAAATATAACTTCTAGTTGTGTTGTAACTTGAATAAGACTTGCTGAAATAAAATTGCTATCAAACTTTATTTATCCCTAAAGCAAGCTTGCTTGCTTGTTTATTAAATTTATTTGCTGCCCATCTGTTTCAAAGTGACTCTCAGTGGCTTATAATATTAAATGCATTAAAACCATAAGATAAATATTCCTAAAATGATAAAAACATAGTCGTATCCAAGACAATTGTTCTCCTTTTCTTTTTAGAAGCATTTTGCCCTTATTTCCCATAAAATAAGTATTTAGACTCGTATTAATGAATCTATGATACATGAATCACTTATGATGTGAAATCATTTCACGGGGCAGGAATCGTTACTGAGAAGACACAGTTCCACAATGTTACATTGTGTAATCTCTAGGTCACGGATGTCAAACTCGTAGTATCACATTGCCATCATGTGACGTATTGCAATGTTTTTTCCCTTTGCAGAGCTGGGGTGGGAGTGGCCTGCACATGATGGATCCTGTCCATGGGCCGCCAGTTTGACACCCCTGCTCTAGATCAATTGACTAGATGTGTGAATAGATGAAGATAGACAGTCCCTTTCAGGGTAACCAGGCCTTCTGCCATGAAAGACTTTACAGATGATAACCAGTACTTTGGATTGTGCCCAGGAGTCATCCAGGTTACAAGATCAAGTCAATGTATTGTGTTTTGGGTGGTAGAACCAAATTCTTGCCATCCCTCAACACCTTATTTATCATATTGAATGAGATCTGGTCAGTGTCTTGGCTTAAGACAGATCAATTCTGTAAGATGTTATAACAAAAAAGATACTTCTAAACCACACTTCAGTCTTTGCATAGTTATTTCTGTTTCTTCCTCATTTTTCACAGTAGATCCCCAAATGACAATTGTGAGATTGTTGATCACAAAGGGATAATGGTTCTGAATATTTATATTTTACCATCAGCAGGTTATGGGATAAATCATGTGACTTCAGCATTCTGCAAATGGCTGTAAATGTAAACTGGTTACCAAAGCCCAAAATGCAGTTGCCTCACTGTGGAATTGAGTAGCCATTGGAACTCTGGAACCAAGTGATAATTACCCACAGGAACTTCTCTCATAATCTTGAATGGTCACTAAGTGACTGATAATAAGTCAAGGACTACCTGTAGGACAAGTAGACAACCGACACAGCAACAATAAGAAAAACAAATAACAGGATAGTTTTGTCATGTCTTTACTCATTTATTTTTAGATTTATATCATAACTTTCCAAGTTTGTAACTCCTTTGTTCATAAATTTTTCTGGTATTTTATTGTTTTTTTAAAATCCTATAAAATGCTGTATGTTTCAAATGAGGTTACTTATCATCTTCCTGCTATAGAACATATGTGTTCTGTATTCTTTCATACCTGGTTGCACTGAAATGATTTCTCCTACGCTATAATGCTAGCTTGTCTTCTGAGTTTTTAGATGTCTTGTCAAGTATCTCTGATTAGATGCTAATTTCTATCATTCCACTTATTTTTTCTTTGTATGCCTAAGCTTACTCCCTTTTATTCTAAAGAGTTACCATGTCACAGTAGCCTTATTCCTTGGGCTGGGACTCTGATTCTAGACCCTTTGATCATTCTTGATTGTACTGATTTGGACAATTATCCTTCCTCTTGTTCTACTTGTTCTACAATCTTGTTCTACTTGTCCAGTTCAGCTTTGCATTGTCACTCAACAAACATGATGAAATCCCTACTATGGTCTATTTTCTTCTACATGGAAACATTAGGTCAGTCTTCTTGTTTGGGCTCTTATGCTTTATTTAAATATCCATAGCCTGTATATAGCATCTTCAATCAATATAACCTATCTAATCCTTGGGCATGTTTGCATAAATTATTTGTGGCTATCTTCTATGAACAGAATCAACATCTAGTACTTAGTAATTGTTATGCTTATGACTTTAGATTTAAATTCATCTGAAGTCCCAAGGGCTCTGTGTCTAAATCTGTAAATAGGACATTCTGTATATTAGATTTTATGATACATAACCTTGGAAGATAGGGTAAATTAGATCATAGGATCATTGAATTGTAGAACTGGAAGGGATTACAAAGATCATTTAATTCAACCTTGTGCTATGTGCAAGAACATCAATTAACCATCCATGAGATACATCTGTCCAACCTCTTCATAGACATTAATGCCATAAAAAGACATTCTGATTTTTTATCTTCTCATATATGTCTTATTTACAAAAGAGGGCATGTAAGCTGCTGAGTGTCAGCAATGATTGAAAGGGACATGTAAACATACATAATGTAGATAAGTAAATAAATAAAGTAGCAAAGAAATTAGAATATCACAGAGTCCCCCTGTGAGTGAGATGGGCTGTTTAAAAGTGAAATCAATATCTATCTAATATCTATCTAATATCTATCTAATCTATCTACCTACCTACCTACCTACCTACCTACCTACCTATCTATCATCTATCCATCCATCCGTCCATCCATCTCATCTATCTCTATACATCTGGTCTTGTCTATGCATCCATCCATCTATCCATGCATGCATCCATCCATTCACCCACCAATAACCTTAAATTTGTAACCTATGTAGCTATAAAATAATATATAGAAAAATATAGAAAACACAATTTGTATCAGTTCATTTATAATTATTACTAAAGAGGCTTCAGTACGTTATTTTTTACTATTTTATGGTGAAACTTTGAGAGATTTGATTTCATAATTGTATGTTTTATTACATGCAACTTTCCTTTGTTTCCACCATCTCGTAATAGTTCCTAATTATTAGTTAAAACACTGTATAATCTTAATTCCCCATCCACTGAAATCTTATTTTTTTGTTCACTTTATTAATTATTTTGAATGTTTCTGTTTATCATTTTGACTTCCACATCTGCCCTGCATTCATAATTTTGAGGCTGTATTCCATTCTTGCTCCAGGAAATGGAAGATTGTATCAGCTCCTTTTCTGTCCTTTTGTAGGTTTCTTACTTTTTTTCCAAACCAGTTTCAAATTGCTTTTCTACTTTTTTGCATGTCCACTGATTTACTCCACTTTGACCTCAAAACATACCATTGCAGCTGTTTTTTCCCCTATTCCATCTTGCTGTATGTATTTTTCTGACCTGTCATAACTCTGTAGTAGCTAAAAATTGCCCTTCCAGTCAGACGGCCTCATTTATCTGGAAAATGTTTTGGCCTCTGAGGCTGTTGAATCTCTTCATTTGAGATATTGCTTCAAGAGCTTTTTTTTTCTTCAAAAGCCATTTTTTCCCCACTGAAAAACATTTTGTGATACCAATGAAGGAGTTATTTTCAGAAAAAGCAGAAAATTAGAGTTCCTTTTGAGAAATAATGTTTATAGCAAACATGAGTTTCAGCTTATATACAGTAATGATTTGACGTGCTCTGTACACATACTACAAATCTAATCGGACACATAATTGAGAATTTTGAATTATGTTATTTTCAGTGCTTTATCCTATGATAATTTTAAAGTTTCTTCTATTTAAAAACACCAAACCCAAACCTACGCTCTAAACAAAGTAACGTAATTTAAACATATTAAACATTCAAGCTAGAATTAGTCTAAATGTAGATATAAAGCAAACAGAAAATTACTACTTCTTGTAACTTGTTTAGCTTTTATGGTCCCTTCACAGCAGATGAAATGAGTGAAAGCTATAGCCTTAGGTTTCAACAACTGGTCTGCTTCTTCAGCTCAAAGGAGATCTGTTCATAATCATGCCTAGAAAGAGCAGTCATGATATACCCTCTGGCTAGATTTATCCCATTGGAGAGACTGTATTTCGTTTCTACTTTTTTCTGCCTGAGAAAAATTACAGATCCTCCTAGCTGGTGTGTTTTAAATAATTCGCAGTAGCTATACTCCTGCTGAGGATGACAAGGGAGATTAGAATGCACTATGTAAATATTTCTTTTCTGGAGACTTCACTAAGAAGTTGATAATAGTGCAGTACTTTTTTCCCCCTCTAAGGCAGGAGTTCCTAAATTTTTGGCCCTCAAATCTATCATTAATGTAAGCTTAATGTACACAATTCTCCTAAAATCCAAGCACCCGAATGAACAAAAATGAACACTGAATGTAATACAGTGGAACTTTGGCAAAGATGAATTTATGGTAACATTATACAATGGGGGGAAAAATTCACACCTCTGGTCTAACTGCACCTCTCTGAGGGAAGTATACCTCAGAGTTTGGAATTAGGCCTTGAAATTTACTAACACATACAGACACATATATCCATCTCCCATGTCAACTTTAAGGAGAATTAAATGGTAAAACCAGGTGATGACATAGTTACTTAACTGAAAGACCTTTCTGAACCTAGACACTTGTACATTGTGTGGTAATAAAATGGGAGAAGAGTGAATAGCAGACATGAGTTCTAGGTTCATTCCTAGTATTTCTGTGGGAAAACAAAATGCACATGACCATATCCCAATCCATAATTTTGTTAAGTAGGGTTTCTTAAAGAAATAGCATTGTGCTAAACAAAAAATGAACAAATCACACTGTGTTTTATGCAGTGTGTGGGCCTAATCATTCAAAGCAAATGATGTCTGGATCATTTGTTAAGGACAATATTGTTTTAATGGATGAGAATCCTCTTAATCCTCTACAGCTCACTGTGCGTTAAATTCAATTATTAATACAAATTAAAATAATAAATTATCTTAATATCATGGGCATTTTTACTCTTCTCAATCTGAATCCGTAAAAGTGATGAAATGTAATATTTTTGTAGATTTCGTATTCAGTTTCAATGAATAAAAATTAACACCCTTGAAATATTAGCACAATAAATTTATTGTATTTGCATATCGGCTTATAAGAAAAATACTATGCGTAATTTTACTGAAATAAGAATGTTGTATATTCTCATACTTTATTAAATAGGTAACATTTCTGTACAAACCAAAACATTCAGTCTTGTTTTCTAAATGCCATTTAGAAGACATTGACTAATGTCTTCTAAATGGCATTATTTACAAACTAAGTTCACTGAAATGTTGTCCTATAAAGAACAATTGAAAGGTAGCATCAAAATACAGGTCTTAATCACTAATAACAAAGTAACAAAATAACTAATAACTAAATAACTAATAACAAAATAACAAGAGAGATTTCTATTATCTAATAAAAATATTACCATATTATTTATTTGTTTACATTGTAGCCATTAGTTATAATAGGTGTTGAATGATAAAAAGTAAACTTTTGTCTTTTAATGAAAGACAAAAATAATCAGGATAATATTCAGTTATTACCTGTAATTTTGACCTAATAGATTCTTTTGGCTGGTGAAATTATGTAAATTGAATTATATTGTATAGGTAGAGATTCACAATGCAGTGCAAGATTTCATGACTATAAAAACACATATGAATTGAAATCAAACATGCTGTACCTTTTCCATTAATGCTAATGTATCAGCAGATATATGCTGTTTTGGTACATTGTTGTATAATGACTAAGCATTTAATTATTATTTCAGAATCCCCTTCCCCAAAGATTGTATATGCTGCTATTATATGTTTTAGTGATGCTTTTGACTGCAAAGCAATATAATTGCTGTTTTACTCTCTAATGCTTTTTAATCTGTGGATTTAATTTTTAGGTATGCATGTGGTAGCTGAATAAAGCAATCAGCCTAACATTATTGTCCAAAGTATATCATATTTGCCAATGATCAGTAGATTATGTATGAGATGTCACTGTTATTCACAGTGAATAACATGCCTGGCCTTGACATCATCATGCTTTATTCAGCTACCACATGCATATGATGATGGCAAAAGTACTGCTCCTTAAGGCAAGTTAGCTTCTGTTGGGTAGGACTTGTGAAAAAGGTTTTGGGATGAAGATTTTTGGAAGCAAAGAAATTAATATGCAGAATTACAGGTGGCAATTAAAGAGGCAATGTGAAGGAAAAGGGGAACGAAAGAAGAGAAAATAGGAAGAAAAATAAGAAGTCATGGGATCTGCATATCTTGTCTAAATTTATACATGAAATGAATTTCTTGGATCTTATGCAGTTAGCACTAAAGGCATTAAACCTACAATTTTGGGTCTTCAGAGCCAGTCTTTCCATCAGGTAGAATGACAATTTTCCTTAGGCAACAGATGCTAAAGAAACAGAAGCAAAATATTAAAGAAGAAAGGCCACAAATCTTTACGTTACTCTGCTGTGCAATAGCAATCACTTCTATTGAAGAATGATTCAAATGATAAGGAACTTTATGGTGAGGAATGACAAACTACCATGTTTCCAAATGAGTGTATATGAAGACCAAAGAACTGGTGAGTAGACCAGTTTCCCGAAACCTCTCCAAATAAGGAGAGGTTACCCACATGTGCTCCAGATGATTCTCCTTGCAAGGAAACTGCAGGACAGCATTCTTCCAAAGCTTTGGATGCCAGGAGACAGAGGGAAGCCATCATGCTCGCAAGCACAGCAGAGCCTGTTAGAGGACACTGGGTTCACTGTTTGGATTAGTACTGGAATTTTAAAAATTAGTCAAAAAGTAATATTTGAAATATTCTAGGAGATTTTTGAACGACAGGATCAGAAATTAGCAGCTATAATGTCACAATTATGTCTGCTTCTTTGGAGAGACTATGACAAAAATATATTAATAAAGAAGTGATAAATGTGAAAGAATATTTTGAGAAATGTACAGCATAAAAAAGAAGAAACAAATGTTTGACTTAGATGCATTAGAACTAGAAATACTACAAAATTAAAATAGTGTTGACTATAAAACAGAGAAGACAACTAAAAAGATTCAGCTGTAGCCGTTTATGCTCATAGATGTCTGGAGTTTTAATTTTGTTCTTTACAATACAAAAAATTATCTTGGTCTGACTATTAAAGGCAAATTATAGGAAAAGAAAAAATGAGTTAGACCTACATTTGCTCCTTTCTAGAATTGAGATAACTGGAAACTTCAAATCTCGGTGTAGTATTCTGTTGCTTTAGAGAAATCATATTGCTTTACATAAGGAATAACAATACATTGCTTGTCATTCTAATAAGCATTAATGAATGTTGTATGTATTTTTACTTCTGTTTTCTTTGTTATATTTTATGAATGGTTTGTTTTAAAATTGCCATATTTTTATATTATTTTTTCCTGAGCTACTTTATTAGTTCTATGCACTTAATCATAAGCAATATAAGTCACTTCAACTGTGATTGCAATTCTGGACAGTGAACAATATATAAATAATGAAAAAGAAGAACTAATAACAAAAATAAGATTATCAGACTTTGCAAAACACAATATACATAAGAGGACTACATCACAAATGTATCTTTCTCAGGGTCTGTGGAACATAATAATATAACTTTTAAATAAAAAGAAATTAAAAAAAACATAATGTTCCTATCTTCCAAGTTAGAAATAGCATGTAAAGCCCTAAGTCTAATACACTGCTTAACCAGAGAAAATTATATTACAAAGTTTAAAGAATTGTGTACTAATATGTGTCAGCTTTGAAAGACTTCAGCTTAAATATTAGAAGGATTTCTTATCTCAAAACTATAGCTTTGTGCTTCATATATCCAGTAATAGGGTCAATAACCTCTTAACTCACTTTACCCTCGTGTGCTTAACAACAGCCAAGAAAGGTTAAAATAAGGTCAAATTGAAGTACAATTTTGTTATATTGCTTAGATATTGAGAAAGATAAGTTAATTTTTTTGTGGGAGGGAGAACAGTACTCTCTCTACAGCAAGTTTATATTTGAATAACTGAAGATAGTAATGGGAATTGGGTGAGTAACCTGTAATACATTTCCGCCAAAGTCCAAGCATGACTCCATGGCTGAGATCACTGCATGATGGGAAAAACAGTCCCAGTAATATAGTATAGCCTTATGCCTATTCTTCTTTTAAGTCATCTACAAAATGAAGTATACATTTTGATTTACAGTAATTTTATCTCTACCACCTTAAGTGTGAATTCTGATTCAAGCAATGAAATTATCTTATTTCAAAATAGATATTTTTGCATGTTACAAGAAAGTTACTAATATACAGATAACCTATAGTGTCTTCAACATGCACAAAACATTATTCTGTCCCAGAGCAATATTTTTACTGTGATTTATTTCACCTTCTTCAGAGACAATTTATCCCAGAGACAATGAACTTGAATCCGACTTCTTTTCTGTAAATTTCACAAGCTGGGAAGAAAGAACCATCAGATCAGGAATTACAGGGCTCCTGCGAATTAACAAGAAAAAGGGGGAAAAGTACCTTTAACAGAATTGTGACACTAAGTCATGTTTTGATATTTTAGCACAAAGCAGATTTCATAAGAGAGTATTATTATTATTATTATTTTCCAATTACACAGTACACATTCTTTCTTAATACAATTTTCCCCATATAAATTTTTGGGGGGAAACCTCATTTTTTAATCTTTTCTTTCAGTAAAGAAGGAATGGATATTACAAAAGTATATAAAATAATTTTCCAAATGGCACCATACAAACAAAATATGCCATTCATTCGTACATACATGCATATACCAGCAATCACACATATCTATTGCCTGGGTCTAATTGTAGAATCACTAAGCAATAACTAGAAATGTTCCTAGTAAATCCCATAGGAGAAATAGAAGTGACTAAAAAAGCTGTGGATTCTGAAAGATTGGATGTTGAGGTGTGAGCAAGTGATAGCAGCTGATATTAAGGTGTATGTCCGAAGAGTTGCTGATTATCAAGTGGGAGTGATTAGGTACTGTTGAGTAATCAGGGACTGTAAGAGTATCATGCAGCCAGGTTTCAGGAAGTAAGCTAACCAATGAAATTTACAAGGAGAGTTAACAGGATTTTGTCTGTGAAATTTAAAGGAGCATCCAAAGTCTGAGAAATGAGCGAAGAAAAAGGAAATATTTCTATTGAGGAAGCTTTAAGAAGCAAAAGTTAAGATGAATGGGCAAGGGTTTACAACTGTGACCTATAATGTTTCTGGAATATTTGTCTTCTCATGGAAAAAGAAACATATAACAAGTTTGTTGAAAGCCTGAATAAAGAGGCGAAGAATTGGAGCAGTGAGTAAGTCACATTAGAGCTGAAGGGAAAGGACAAGGATGTATTACTTCAAAGAAAAAAAAATCTACAGCAGAAACTGTCAGTGAAAACTCTATAGAGAAAGAAGAAAGAATAAGTCCAGTAGATAACAAACTCACAGAAACAAAAGATGTAGATGATATTTTACACCATTGAAATTCAGAAAGAATTTTTAAGTAGTTGGGGAAGAAAAATTAAGTGTAAAACAGGATAAAAAAGCTCTAGAGAAAATACATCTAGGTAGGAACTGCAAAGAAATACTCATCTAAGCTGGTGAGGCAATACCCAGAGAAACAAATGCATACCAACCAAATCTATAAGAATCATTAGGAGTGGGTGGCATATAAATATACCTTTATAACTTTAGAAGCCTTGGTGGTGCAGTGGTTAAACTGCAATACTACAGGCTACCTCTACTGATTGCCAGCTGCCTGAAATTTGACAATTCAAATCTCACCAGGCTCAAGGTTGACTCAGTCTTCCATCGTTCTGAGGTGGGTAAAACGAGAACCCAGATTGTTGGGTACAATTTGTTGACTCTGTCAATGACTTAGAAGGGCTGTAAAGCAAAGTGGTATATAAGTCTAAGTGCTATTGCTATTGCTATTAGGAGTGTTGTCTATCAGGAACAAGTTCAATTCAAAATTTATCAATAGCATTTCAAGACTCATCAGGTTTACAGTGATTATTTCCTTTGTCTAGTACAATTGATACGGCAAAGAACCATATTAGGGCAGACTTCAAAATGTTTGGAAGGAAATTCAAGTTTTGGCCTTATCCTATTGTTTTCATTCATCTTACATGGCCATGGAAAAGGTTCAGAAAAGAAAAACAAAACTGCACGGCAATGGCTAGCTGTGAAAATGTGTTGACAGAAGAGATTTGGCTTCTGGGCCCCCATGGCCTGAGTTATCTAGCTAATGAACTGCTGGCACAAGATATGTTTCACCTCACAACAGCTGCCAAAAATAAGCTTAGCAAAAGCATGGCACAGCATGATTGCTGAGAGACAGACTCAGCCAAGCATGATCCTTCTAGGAAATTCCTGATTTGCCATACTGACAACTTCCTAGTTTAAATGGAGAAAGAAGGCACAAGTTATTTTGATACCTATTAATTAACAAATATAATTTCCAAAGCACAGGAAGTAATTCTGCTTCAGAAAGACTACACCTCAAGTACTATGTCCAGACTTTGAGACTCTCTTCAGACTTTTTCTTCACAGAGGATGAGTCTCTAATAAAATGTCTCTTATAAATGACATTATAATGTTTATCTTCATTTCTTAATAAGAAATACCAGTAAAATATTTTAAGATACTCTTTAAATTTATTGTAAACAAATATTGTCAGTTAACATCCAATGCAAACAAGTAACACATTCTTAAACACAAAAAGAATACGGAATTAAAGAACCGAACATCCATAAACATAAAAAAGGCAATTCCTAACCATAATAACTATATATAAAATTTAATAACACAATTAATGCTAATAATCTGCATATACATGTCTGTCTTAATAGATCATCTTACAAATCAGCATGCGTGCTAATGGGATATGTTATGTCTCATGTTTATGCTTTTCAACAAGCCGGCTATCCACGCCGCCCTCAGGTTTTGGCGCCAGAACGCGGCT
>JANHFT010003352.1:72023-83843 GCA_032467955.1 Pseudoxenodon macrops | reverse complement strand
GCTCTGTTAGAAATAAATGGTTGTGTTCAGAACGACCTGTCTCGGCTCAGTGATTGCCCACGCTCACTCTACAACAGGATGGATATAATAACTTTGCTATTAACCTCCCCAAAATTTAGCAATGTTAAAAGAAAAATATTCTTACTATATTTGTACTCATTCTCATTCAGTTAAAGCCAGATTCAATATTCTCTTATACCATATTGATTTTCCTATTTCATTTGTCCATGAGTTGACCATAACTTGACAGATGGCTATCATGAGAAAAATCCAAAACACTTTTATCTAATGATTTGTAGTTAAATCATCCAAAATTGATTGTAAGGTCAATTAATGATTTGAGGTTATTGGTCCTTAAAGGTCACATGGAGAGATCTTGTCATGTTATGTTGAAAAATTCATTTTGACAGCATAACAAAACCCTTATATGCAATTTGAAATTTGACAGACATGAGGAATGATTTGCAATTGTCGCTGCTGTCTAACAAACTGCAGTAATTAGGAAAGTAACCTTGACTTATTTCAGCTGAGGCCTGAGTACCCATAGTTTATTATATTTCAGACAGTATCTATTAACAGAGATGTAAAGCCAAATTAACTCCAGTGTTGCAATTTTCATGAACCATTCCATAGCTAGAAATAATGAAAGAATTATACTCTTAAAATACAAATTTCAATTATGAGCCAGATGAAGCTTGTGGGGGGAGGGTGAATTACAGTTTCAGTAAGCAATATAAGTTAACATTTACTTTGATAAAGATTAGAATTACCAAAGATAAATTAAGACAGCTCAAACAGCAATGAGAAAATATTTACAATGGTATCTTGTTGCTAGTAGTCAATGATAGAATGGACCTTTAACTTTTCTGCACCAAATCAAGCAAACACCTTGAAACAGATTGTTCTCAGCTACTGCTGAGTGCTTATGGCAGCACTTTATAAGTTCTCCAAAGTCATATACGCCCCTATTCTTCTGAAGCAGTTGAAATGCTGGTTTACATGCTTTTTCTTTTACAGATTTATGTTGTATTACACATATAAAAAATAATCAATCTGAAAAAAAACCAATATCACACTATATTACAAGATTTTGTGTGACTGCTGGCAGAACTAAACAAAAATGTAAAATGGGATGCTTTTGTGGAAGAGAGATGTCTGATTGCATAATTCCATTTAAAAAAAATATGTTTGTGTGTGGTGTCTTTGTGAATTCAAGGAGCAAACAAGCGTAATAAATCTGGTTTCTATTTCTCCCACAACAACAGCCCTGGAGATGGGCTGATCTCAGAGTGAGTTTCTGGCTCATCAACCCAGCCAGCTTTCATGCCTAAAGGAGGCGTAGAATTCCATCTCTTGGTTTTCAGTTCAGCACTTTGACAACTACAAACAGACTGATAATTAAGTATAGTCCCTTAAGAAAACTTCTTTAGACCTATGATTTTAGGATTTTGACATTCTCTTCCTTAAAAAAATTAAATATATGGATGTTATCATCATTCTGCAGTTGACCATATGCACGACAGAAATTGGAATTCAGACCACCCGGGTGTTGGTTGGACTAAATCAGGGGTGTCACGTGACGTATCAGAACTTTTTTCCCCTTCACTAAACCAGGCGTAGCCAGTGCATGACGCAACTGATCCGCAGGCCATGAGTTTGACAGCCCTGGAGTAGATGATTATAACTAAACTAAAGGATCTGCTAAAGCAACTTAGCAAGAAAAGATGTAAGTTGAAATCTGAAACATGTGCTTCATATTTAGCCAAAACGTTGTTCTTCAGATTTTAATGCAAAGCTTGGTGAGAAGTTTACTGATTCTTGTTCTGTTTCTTGCTATATATCAGTAGGTATTCCATTAGTTCCTGTAGCCTTCTGACCTGGTAATGACTGGAGTCTGATCTTACTTCCTCTTCTAATGCTAAAGTTTCTTCTACGCAGAGAACCTCTTTGAAGGTATCTTGGATATTGACATCTCTATTGTTCAATTCCAGTATACTCCTTCTATCTTCTTTGAATCAGTTACTATTCATTGGATTCCTTTAGCATTGGATTCAAGCTTTGACTCTCCTAAGTTCAGATGTATTTTGAAGGATTTCTTCCACTAAAACATAATTTTTCCATATCTGTTTTCAGTGTTTACAAATATTGTAGACATTTGTCTACAACATTTGTAGACATTGCTTCTTATAACTTCTAACAACTCTCTGATTTTTTTTTAAAAAAAGCTCCTTTCTGAATTTTTTTTACTTTCTTGGGTTCTCTCATGTTTATTCTGGCACCCAGTTTGTTTCTGTTTCTTCTTTTTTGGCTGTTGCTTTTCACAACTATCCTTAACAACTTCTTTAAATTCATTCCATAATTCTTCTGGCGCCAACAATGAACTTCAGGACTTAAAAGCAATTCCTGATGATTTCCTTGAAAATGGTGTTATGATGTATGTTCAAGATCATATTGTGGGAACAGACTGGCTTCCTCCTCCTTTAGCATAACTTGCATATGAGCATTTCATGATCTGACCCATAGTCAGCACCTGGCCATAGCCTCAATGTTATAACAGAGCTGCTCCATCTACTTTAGCAAAATATAGACAATTTGATTTCTACATGGGAAAATGAAAGAAATAAAAACAGCAACAACAAACAGCTGTATTGCAGGCATTTCAAGAGTTCCAGAGCCAGGGGTGAAATCCAGCAGGTTCTGACAAGTTCGGGAGAACCGGTAGCAGAAATTTTGAGTAGTTCAGAGAACCGGCAAATACCATCTCTGGCTGGCCCCAGAGTGGGGTGGGAATGGAGATTTTGTAACATCCTTCCCCCAGGAGTGGGGTGGGAATGGAGATTTTGCAGTATCCTTCTCCTGCACATCCATAAAACTACACCCACCAAGCCACACCCACAGAACCGGTAGTAAAAAAAATTACATATATTATATTTATCACCTACCTATGTTTGTATTATGCATGAGACTGATGAATTTGCCCATGGTCTTATTTATATTTAACTTTTAATGTTTATTTAATAATTGTTTTAATTGTTTTGCTTTATTAAAAGTCACATTTGTGAGATGAGTACCTATATAAATGTGATAAATAAATGAAATATAGAGCAAATCTGCAGTAGTGTTATCTTAACTGGAAAGGCCTAGCTGCACTTAATGGAAAAGGAAAGCACAGCTGTTGTCTATTTAAAATAAAATAAATTGCTTCTTTAAAGTGTCTAAGAGCTGTAAATTATGCAACACATAATTAAAGGAAACTGAGTTTTTCTACTTGGGATGATAGCAGCTATTATAGCAAATATAATTAGAAAAAAAGGAGTTGATAATGTTGTGATGATGATGGTGGTGATGATTGTCAATCTTGCTTCAAGGAAAGTGTAATTCAGGAGCAGAAAAAATGCATAAGTCAAATTTTCCATCTTGAATTTTGGTTGCTTTCTTGGCTCTAGATTCACTTTAGCTTCTTCATGTGAAGAAGCTGGTATTTAGCTCAAACTGAATTACCCATTGTAGAGAGTGACAGAAATGACTCAGAGGAAATAAACAAAACAGTTATAAAAACAAAAGCATGCTTTATGCCATGGAAAGAGTGAAAGCATTAAAAAGTAGCTCAGACTGGCTGTGCTGTAATACATTGGTGTGTAAGAAGGAAGAAAGGGAAAACACAGATTCTCTACTATGGTCTATAATACTAGAATAGAAGTTGAGTTAAACTTGTGCAGTCTGCTTCCTGACCTGGCTTACTTCTCAGGGCTGGCATCAGTCTTAGCTGACTGTGTTTTTCTTTTTCTTCTTCTTTAATTCATGTAGGTTTAAGCCTCTATGTCAGGGGTGTCAAACTGGCGGCCCGCAGGCCGGATGCGTCACAAGCAGGCCACACTCACTGCAGCAAATTGGAAAAACATTGTGAAATGTCACGTGACACCGCAAGTTTGACACCCCTGCTCTATGTCAGAGTTTCTGTTTTTTGAATGAATATGTTATTTCACTTTTATAACTATTTTTGCAAATTTCCTCCAAGATCATCTGTGTGGTTGTCTATACCCAAATTATGATGAATAATGTCCAAGATGATCTTAAGAAACAAGTTCCTTTTTGTGCCATTGCTTTTACTTTAACAACAATACACTGTGCAACTTCAACAGAAAATATAATTTGACTGCAGTAAGCCTGTAGTTTTATTTGTCTACATGAGTATTTATATTTCAAGTGGACTAATTTCATTTTCTTCTATATGGCAAATTCTTTAAATAGTCCATTTTAAGCAGTTTTCCTTTGGTTGATAAAAGTAAAGAAAATGATTTATTATGATTATTGTCGTTGCTATTATTAATACTTTGGGGATAATTAAGAGAAATTGAAATATATAAAACTTCCATATTCATATATTCTACTTTGAACAATTTACAATTTCTTCCAATCTTTATTTTCTCCTTTTATGCACTTTTTGAGAAGTTGAGTGCTTAATATGATACAAATTAAAAGTCAGAAAAAATATGAAAGTATATATGCCCAGTGACTAAAGTTAAATGATCCTGAAATTGTGAACATTTCAAAATTCAATATAATAGCTTGTTTAGTTATAAAATTACTTACAAGATTAAATGGAGGCTTTTGACAATTTCTAGTGTAAGAAATGAAGCAAGAAATGTTCTATGATGTATATATTACATGCAAACTACACATTAATAAATGTGTAATAATTAATTAATAATAAATGTCCTCTAAACCAGAGGCCCCCAACCTTTTGGCCTCAGGGACCAGTTCCGTGGAGAGAGGTTTTTCTGTGGACAGGAGGGACCATGGTTTCACATGCTGCCTGAATTCCACAGATGGGGCTTCAGTTGTTTGCATGGCCTGGTTTCTGGCATGCTGCAGACCAGTACTGGTCCATGGACTGGGGTTGGGGACCCATGCTCTAAACTGTATATTCTGAGTAGACGTGTATAGGACTATGCTACAAGTGAGACTTTCATGAAAAAAAGAAAAAAGAAATAGGTATGTCTTTATATTGTAGCACAGTTGCTCAGAATCTAAACTTTGCTAATGTTTCCCCATGGACAGCTCAAGTTTGTTTTATGAGAGTCTCAGTCAATGGATTCTTTTTTTTCGTCGTCATTCTCTTTCTTTTCTGTTTTTTTCAAAGACTAATGATCCATGAAAGCTCCCAGAAGAAGAGTAGGCATGAGAAAACACATCCAGACTTTCATACTCAGTAGGCAGTTAGAGTCTGACCTATTTTGAAATAGTGTTTCAAAGACATGCTGCTCAAGCTTTTTCTTATTAAAAAAATCAATCTATTTCAATTCTTGCAAAGCTTCTACTTAGACAATAATGCTAGCAGATACAATGGCTCCATAAAGGATTTGTTGTGAATTACTAATAAGCTGAAGTAGGTTTTACATATTATATGTAGGTCCAGTTTTCAAATTAAATAGTATGAAAAGTTTAAATAAATAGATCTTTGTACAGAATGGCATAGGATGAAATACCATATTTTTCGGACTATAAGACTCATCTGAATATAAGAAGCAATGGAGTTTTTGGAGAGGAAAATAGGGGGGGAAATCTGCCTACCAATAGTCATCTGGCTAGCATCCTTAGTCTGGTCACCTTCAGCACATTATTTTATCCCCCTGGTTAGTGCTGAAAAAAAGTTTCTAAAGCACAGCTGAGATAGAGAAGTAATTTTAAAAAAACCTGCAAAGACTTAGGTCTGAAAAAACAAGCTTCTTCAGAGGGAGTAGCAATGAAAAAAGCCTGCAAAGATCGCTTCACTCATTAGCACCTTTTTAGGGCTGGAAAAAAAGCTTCGAAAAAGCTACATTCGGAGTGCAAGACACACCCAAATTATCAGCCTCTCTTAGACGGGAAAAAAGTGTGTTTTATACTCTGAAAACCACGGTAGTTTGACTTTGTTTAAGAACAGAGTGACACCTGTATTAAAGCATAAGCTATGTCAGAAATGAAATGAAAAGTCCAATGAACATTGTTAATAGTTTAGAACAATTAAAGATGATGCAGTATTTTCCACATGTATTAGGAATGCACTCCAATATCTATCCCCATATCGGTTATAGCGAACCGGTCCGAACTAGCAGGAACCCACCTCTTGAATAGAACAATTAGAACAATTACATTAGAACAAGTATAGAACAGTTACAATGAAATACAATAATATTTATTGAGACTGTTGTATAAAAACTTTATATGGATGTAATGCTTGTACTATTTATTTTATTTATATCCCAACTTTATTATTTTTATAATAATAAATACTATTTTGATAACTAACTCAAGGTGGCAAACATATCCAACACACCTTTCTCCTCCTGTTTTCCTCACAATATCCTTGTGAGGTGGATTGGGTTTAGAGAGAGTAACTAACTCAAAGTCAAGCTGGCTTTCATGTCTAAGGTGGGACTTGAACTTGCAGATTCCTGCTTTCTGGCCTGATTCTTAACCACTAGACCAGACTGATGCTCTGTATGGAAAACCCTTGTATATACAATTTGTTGTGGTGATTTTGTGGTGGTTTTTTTCCTTTCCTGTTCCTATTTTTTTCCTGTTGTTTATTTAAATTTTAAGTACAATTTAAAATTTATTTTAAGTCAAATGAAAATTGGCTTAACAGGGCAGGCTAGATTTGAATTCCATAGACTTAAGACAGTATGTCCATCATATCTGTCACATATTCTATATATTAGTTCCAAAGTACTGTAATTTTCATTCACTTTTATACCTGACAAAAATACTTAACCAGGCTCAATTTGATTCTTTCATCATGCCCCCTGGAACTCTTCCAGTTGAGTAACATTTTATTCCTCATATGAGAACTATTATTTTAAGAGACATTGTAGTTTTTGAAAATACTCTCTCTATTTCACCTGTTTTGATTTGGTCTCATATAATCTAACATTCATGAATATTCATGAATATTCATGAATACTTAAAAAGTGATAACAGAAATTGTGTGCATGAACTGAAAGGCTACAATGTAGAAACAACTACATGCAGTATTAATAGTAACAGCAAACTAATACAGGGTCACTGCTAAGAATATCCTCTTTCCTTTTTTAAAAAGCAGGAATTGGATTTTTCTGAGGAACAAACCCTTCATGTCTATGGAGATTCTCAGTCATCCAGGTCATGGTTTTCCCAAAGGTGCTTTTTAAAGAGGCAAATAACTGAGAAAGATTGGAGAAATGAATCCTAGTATAAATGATTGCTATACTAAACTATAATTCACAATACAGTTTTACTCCCGGAAGTGAAAAACTGAGTTGATGAAGTTAGGCATTTTATTAATCCTCTTTTAATTATTAATTATTATTAATTATTAAATATGAAAATATTTCAAATTTGTAGATAAGTCAACGGAAGCAGCAAAAACAATATGTCAAGTAACCTTTAATTGCAGGAATGAATATTAAAATTTATTCACACAAATGCAATTTATTTTCTTCATATCTTAATGTGACTTCCAGAATAGAATAGTAGATCTAGAACAAATTGTATAAATATCAGTGTTTAAAAAAAAGATGATAAAAAGAAAGTCATGAATAATGTGAGAATGTTGAAAATGCTAATGCTGCTGATGTAAATGTTCAACTTCTGTTAACATATTTGAGTGGTTTGAATAAGCAGCAGCTGTATACTGTAACTTAGTTAATTTGTGTGTGAAGACTGAATAGCTGTCAGACCATTGAAAGAATTCATTATTATTCCCCTATGCCAAGGGAAAAATACCAAGAGTGAATGCAAAACTATAGAGAGAATAGTTTGTTAAGTGAACCTAAGAAGGTGTTTGACAGAACTCTGATTGAAAAGGTACAAGAAGTGACAATGAGCAATTTTGGAAAGTGCGGTGTAATTTTATGTCATGCAGGAAATGCACATGCCTTTTGTCTGCTCAGCAGATCATTAAAATGTGTGAATGTGGTAGAAAAGTTTATTGTATATTTGTGACTTTATAAAAATGGCAAAGTGAATAGGTCTGAATTATGGAATTTTTTACACAAATAAAACAGTTATGATAAGAGCATGAATAAGGGCATGAATACGATAAGAGCACATGATAGAAATTAATTCAGCATAAATGGTTCAGCATAAGGAATAATTAGTTGCTCAATGTATTTAATGGATAACCAGTGGTGGGATTTTTTAACAATCGGTTCTGTGGTTGTGGCTTATATGGGGGAATGGCTTCTGGGTCATGTAAGCAAGGCTAGCTGCTCATGTGACCACTCAGAGGGCTGAAAAAAATGAATTATGACCGGTATTCACACTTGTGACCAGTCCTCGTACTTACAACTGTCCACACATTTTATGTTTTGTGCCCTATCTTGTCACTGTGGTGAAGATAAGCACTACAGTTATAAAGTGAGTGACATGGCTGTTAAGAATGCTGCAATGGGCATAAATGTGACAACAGTCGTAAGTGTGAGGACTGGTCAAAATTGAGTTTTTTTCTGGCACTTTGAATAGCCCTTATGTGTCGGGCAATAGGCTTGTGTGTCCAGCCAGATGTTCTGAAACACCCCAAAACAATAGCTAAATGCTATTTGGGAAGAGAAAAAATATCTGAATTTCAACTATTTTAAAATAATCCAGGCAGCTTTTCTTCCCTGCACCAATTTCCACCTGTTAGGTGGACTCTGTTTGAGGGGTGGGTCATGGGCTGCCAAGTGGTGGTGGGAGAGGCCCAGCTATCCTGACACTAGGTCAGCCTGTATAGGCTCCAGTTTTCTCCCCTTTTCTTATTTTAACAGATTAACAAACAGATCTTGTAGGTCATCTAGTTGAAGCCCCACCCCGCCCCAGCAGAAAACCTACACCATTTCTGACTGATGGCTGCCAGGCTCTTCTTGAAAGACTGAAGTTCCCACAAGAGCATTGTGTGTGTGTGTGTCATATAGTCCCTGGACAGAGCAATTTACCAAAAATCAAGGGACTGCCCAGTGAAGGCTGGCAAGTGAAGAAAGCAGGCAAGGAGGAGCAGAGATCAGTAATATTCAGTTACTTTCAAGAGTGTCTGACACTATAGTTAGTTTGTGTTTAAAGGATGTTATGGAAGAGGAACAAGTTTAAAAATGATGATAATAGTATTCATAACATTAATAATGATCATCATTATAAATGCTATAAATATTATTGACATTATCATCACACAAAAGGAAAGGAAAGGGAGGAGAAGAGAGGGGAAGTAGGAAGGGAAATACAAGGGCTGTAGTAGGTGGAAGGTGGGGATGGTATGAAAGAAACCCTGGAAATTGAAAGAGATAATGAAAAGGAACTTGTGAAAGAAGAAAAATATTATTGTAAAGTTAAATGTGAAATTTATATGTAAAGATGAAATGTGAAATAAGATGTATGGAAAATAAAAAACTTATTAAAAAAAATTAACTGTATCCGCCCAACTATACATCATGTAAATGTTGAATTTTTAAATTAATTTAATTACTTTAAAATGTATTTTAAAACATAGCTTGCTTTTTTTTAAGGAGCAGCTTACTCAAGGTAGGCAGGTCATGTGGGAGGCAGGCAGATTCAGGGAGACCAATGGACAGTGTTGGGCTCTTCAAACAGCAGCAGATAATCTCTGGCAATTTGAAAAAGTTTTATTTATTTTGCCTTCCTTGGGAACTGCAGGAAAGGATGCGGGAAAGGGAGTAGGGAAGGCAGGCAGGCAGCCGGGCCAGCGCAGCAGCGGCACGGGACGGCAGCAGGGGACAGCATTTGCAGCTCACCTGGCGGGGACAGCAGCAGTTAAAGCTGGCTGGCATGGGAATGCTGAGCAGGCATTCGTGACTCACCTAGCGGGGATGGTGGCAGGTGAAGTCAGGTTAGGAATGGCGCGGCGAGTGGGCAAGATGAGTGACTGGGCAGGAAGGAGTGGAGCCAGCTGATGGTATGATTCCTCTGGAAGGCAGGCAGAAATGGTGAGCGTACAGTTGAGATGACCAGGCGGGGCCAGGCAGTAGTCGGCGTTACTGGTTTGGCAAATTGTGCAGAATCATAACAACTGGTTCGCCCGAACTGATCTGAAATGGTAGAATCCCATCCCTGTGGATAACTATATAAGGTGTATTTGTAGTAACACTGCAGATGTGTTTACTTTTGTGTAAAAATAGCCGAATTGTGTCAAGTGCAGTAAATCAGAAATCCAGGCAATTCAAAAGAATATAGGTTTATTGTAACCCATTGCTCTCTACAAGAATCTGAACTGCTAGTGGACAAAGTAAATTGGCAGAAGATAAAGACTCCACACAAATCAAGGTGGGCTGGACTTAGATCTCTTGTGGACACAAAAGAACTCACAACTGATGACACATTGGACCCTCTCAAACCTCTGCGTACCCTGTTTTTCAAAAAAACGGGCCCATTTTTCACCCATTTTTATGGGCCTGGTTTTTCCCCATTTTTCACAAAAACAGGAGAGTTTTTGCCTTCCCCCAGCCCACAGAAGCAGTCTGCAAGCCTCCCAAACCTTCTGCACACCCTGTTTTTGAGGAAAATGGGCCCATTTTTTCCCAAAAATGGGATGCAGGGGCCGGGCTTCAGGCAGCCAAAAGTTGCTGTATTTGGTGTATAAGACGCACCAACATTTCCACCGTCTGTTAGGGGGGGGAGTGCGTCTTATACTCCAAAAAATACGGTAATAATAATAATAATAGCCTTTATTGTCATTGTACATCATGTATACAACGAAATCGGTTAATCTATCTATGATGCTTCCAATTTTGGTTTGAAAGCTATGCTTTCTGCTCCAAGGTTTGTTGGCATTCTGCTTTCCTTTCCCAGCATTTTTAATAGCCATAAGGGATTATAATGTTTTTAACTAGGAGCTTGTGGCCATCATAGAAACCTTTCAGAATTAATACAGCTTCTCTAAAATGGACAGAACATCCTATCACAAGCTGAATTAACCAGAAGAATTTTGAAGTCCTATCAACTTTGTAAAGGGAGTGTGGGCACAATCTTTTTCTCATGTTATTGTTGTCTTTGTTACATTCTCAGCTCATAAAACAAGCAGGCTCCTACTTTATGAAATAGAACACAATATTTATATCCCTGTAGTCCTATTCCAATCGCCATTCTGTTAGGGGAACCCTTCCTATAACCTGGACTATGGGGCCCGAAGGGCTAGAAGAAAGACTCCTTTCCTATTTAGAAACATAAAAACCTGATGGCAGAAAAAGACCCTGTGGTGCATCCAGTGATATTTGATCCAGTCTATATTCAGCAAGGGAAGGACCCCATAGGTTTATGCTTAAGAAAGAATCTTTAACTCCGTCTTCCCCTTTTCTTGACTGACTGAACTTCCTTTCTTCTTTAAGCCTTGCAACCATCATTCTGGAGTATTTTAAAGTATTTCCTTATAATTCTTGATAGCTTTATGTTTGAGTAAATGTCAAAGCTAAACTTTTTGCCACATGTTTTCCTGCCATGCCAATTGTACAGGAAACTGTCTGGACTGTTGCATTCATTTTCCTCGCTAGAAGGGCCATGGGACATGGTCTCTGCATTATTTAGCATACAATTTTATTAAGCATTTTGAGAAAAAGAAAAAAAACCATACAAACGCATAAAGTAAATAAACAAAGAATTGACATGTATAATAAAATTTTAATTCTTTAATTTAAAATAACAAAATGAATTATTTCATTTTTTAAAAAAAATACATTAACAGACTATGGGAGATACAGCCAAAGGAACAGTCAGATAAAGGGCAGCATAGCCCATAACTGGATAGTGGGCGCCAAGAATCTCAGGAGAGAGACTCCCCAGTTTCTTGGGCTGTAAAGGAGACTGCGGTGGGTG
>JANHFT010003352.1:58413-71923 GCA_032467955.1 Pseudoxenodon macrops | reverse complement strand
TGGGAAAGATGTACTTTCAGACTTGCAAGATTCTTTAATGTTTACAATTAAGCAGAATTAGCTCATCTGTTTGTGATTTGTATCTGGTTTTCCCCACGAGGTCAATATCAATCTTCTGAGTCGGCAAATCACCAGCTGATTAAATGCCATATTAAATATATATTTAAATGATTGCCTTCCCTGTCTGTCTTCTTGTACATGATACCAGTCCAACTATGAACCATATTATTAGCATGATGAGATCATGATTGGTGATGGGAAAACTCTCCCAATCAAGTCTAGAAATAAAATTAAAAATGCATTTCTTTCCTTCCAAATGGGAAGATAACCTGGATATTTTTTTAACCTAACTCTGAACTTCATTTGTACTATCTCCATTATAATCTTGGTAATGCAAATATATTGTGAACAGTTCTGTTCAACTGCAGCAATGACTCCAGAGAATGTGCTGCTGCAGTGGAAGAATAATACAAAATCTGGCAAGCCTGATACAAGCCCTGTTTCCTTTGTTAGGTTAGTCCTGTCATATGGAGAGAATAGTTTGCCATTCTCTTTCTTTTTGTAAGATGCTAGACAATGTCCTGCCAAGTGCAAAGTAAAACAAATGCTCTCTTATCTGCTTGTTCTGCCTGAATTAGAAGAAAGAAACATGAATGATCGGTTCCTGTGGGTTTGAAGACATGGCACTGCTTCTCCCACCATAAACCACCTTCTCCTTGCTTTGCCTTCCCTGCTACTTCTTCTCTGGTACTCTCTCTATACTGAAAACGCTAGTCTGTAAGGCTTTGATTGTCAGTTTCTGTCAAAAAAAGAGAGAGAGAGACAGGCGTCTGCTGTATTTTTATATCCCTATGCTACATATAGAAATGAAGGTAAATGCACGGAAATCCTTCACTAGATTATGAGGCCTCCTAGGTGGCTTTGTTCTCCATTCAGACCTTTTCTTAGCTACCAAAGGGAACAAGCCTGAAACAAGATGCTAATGGAAATGGCACTTGCTATACAATTTTCCAAATTCCTCTGAACATTAACCTCTTTCAGAAAATCATGAGTGTGACAAATCAGTTCAGATGTCGGGGTATTTGATTGGAATGCTCAATTTTACTATAATGACATCTCCTGAAAGGTTTATCTCAAACGCTTATTCTGTCACAGCCTTTTTTCACCACTGGAAAATTGTTCATAACAAGAGCCCTCTCCCCCTCCCCAAAGGTGGTTCAGACAATTTAATGATTTATAACCATGATACAAGATAAACTTTGTCTGAAATGATGGTCTAGAAAGCCTAAGCAAAAATCTGGTGGAATTTTAATACAATAAAATCTTTTTGGCAATGTAATGCTTTTGTTAGAGTTGGAAAGATAACACTGGTTTCTAGATAAAAAGGAGTGGTCCTCCTGCTACTTTGGGCTGAGAGTTGTAAGCCGCGTCCAGTAAGTACTCCGGCGGAGAGAAGCTGCCAAAGTCAACCCTAGCTAGGAATCTCAAATACGGATGAGAATAAACATTGTGTTGTAGCCAGTGGTAGATCAGCCCCCTGCAAACTCCTCGTCCTTTGAGAAGCCCAGTTTCTCGCCAATCGCCAAGTCACCTGGACTTCCAGTGACAGGATGGGGTCCTTCAGGCACTTAGTTTGGCTGCCTGTTTAGTAGCTCCAGCCAGCGGCTACCACACAAATGTTCATTGCTGGCCGTATTTGAGATTCCTAGCTGCAGTTTACTTATGAGCACCATTGGCCAGGAGAGGCAGGGAGAAAGGCTCGCTCAGCTGCTCACTTCCAGGAGCTCACAAGCAGCAAACGAAACCTCCACCTCCTGCCTCTACGCATTGAGGAGGCCAAGAAAGACAAAAGACACACAGAGGAGGGGAGGGGGAAGAGACAGGCAAGAGACAAAAAAAGGGGAGAGGAAAGAGAGAGAGACAAGACACACATACATACAGAGAAAGAGAGAGAGAGAGAGATGAGAAAGAGAGAGAGAGAGATGAGAAAGAGACAGATACAGAGAAAGAAAGAGAGAGATGAGAGAGAGGGAGAAAGAGAGAGATGGAGAAAAGAGAGAGAGAGAAAGAGATACCAGAAGAAATTGTTGGAAACTGGCAAAAAAACATAGAAAACCTCAGTCACATGACTGTGTGGAATGTTATAAGTGGTCATAAATGTGTGTGTGTGCATGGCTGTCAAAACTCCAAAAACAGGTCAAGTAGCTCTAGGGAGGTCAGTCGTAAATTAGAATACTTGCTAAGCAACTGGCCATTAAGCGAGGACCACTTGTATTTGGTTTGCCTTAAGGGTTCAGACCTGTATGGAATCTGGTTTCCTTTAACCCTTTGGTGGATTGCAAAAGGTCCACATGGGGAATCCTCCTAAGGGGAGCTAGGATCGTGACCACCTAGCTACGCCCACCCAGTCACATGTCCAACTAGCCATACCCACCCAGTCACATGGCTACTTAGCCACCCAGTCATGTGGCTACCTAGAGATGGCCACAGAACAGGTAGTAGAAAAATTTGAATCCCACCACTGAGATCAACCTATGTGTGACTGGATTCCTGTGTAGCAATTTGGAAGAGCTGCAACATATTGGGTGTAACTATTCATGATTTGAATTATTTCTTCTAAACTAGCCTGAGGTTTTCAGTTAAACAATTTAGTAATTTAGTTTACTTACAATAATAAAGCTACATAAACAGCTTATACTTCTTAATTTGCCTTCTGTTAAATAAATCTTACTTCTTGGCTAACTTCTTTTTGTGGTTCTTTCTGGCCACATAAGTTGTTGTCATCTTCTATTCACTGAACAGGATTGGATTTCACTACTTTTTCCTTCCTTTGAATCATAAAATATAATTCACAAAACACAGTAAATAATACACATAAGTCATTGAAATGGAAAGCTGCCTTTGCTTCTGATATAGACTTCCATAGAATTAGAACAGTAAAAGTGCAGATTTATTTCAAAGACGGAAACTGATTAATTGTTGATGGCTGATATTGAATGGCATTGATTAGACTTGCTCTTTAGTAAAGCTGAGAATGGATATTTCTATGTTAGAATTTGCTTTGCGGTATTTCTGCTTCCCAATTACTTTGTAGATAGCAGAGGCTGATTGTGAGTAAAGTAAGACATTTGTGCTAAGTCTGCCTGTGAATAATGGGAAATTGTTCCCTATGAATTCACTAGAACAGCCCATTTAGATACTACTTTTTAAAGCACTTAATTGCAGTAGAATAGCTATGGTTTCAAATTCTAGATGCCTGGAAAAATGTTCTATAATGGCTAAGTAATGATGACCCCCCCCCCAAGTTCACATATGAATTCTAATTCTTTTGGAAGATCTATTGGGCAATGGTGAGAATATTTAAATTGCTGGGAAAGTTTATTCTTCTGACAAGACTTAGAGTCTGCTACAAATGTTTTAAGATTTTGACTAAGACAGTTTTTCCAGTGTTTCTTGCCAGATCTCAGCTGGACCAACAATCCCTGTGCTATTGTAAGCCTTTTTTTTCTGCAAAGAATGGCTTGAGTGTATGCTGCATGCATATGATGCATGATTATTTTGAATAAAATTAAGATTTTCCTATTGCTGTGATTCCGAAGCATTGAGGGGTGGGGGGAAGCAGATGTAACTTTTCAGGAAGGGTACAATGTTGCTTTGGAAGTCTCAATTTCTCAATTGTTCTGTAAAAGTTGAAAATGAGTTTGGATGATAGGATTTTGTTGACAAAATATCTGCTACAGTAACTGTTCTGCAAGTATATTATTCAATGAGAGATTTATATTGACATACATAAGTCTAAGACAGGAGACATCATAGAATGCTAGCAATGAGATTTCAGTTAAAATTGTAAAACTTTGTATGTTTTGAAATGTGATACTTGTTTTGAGCTTTAAAAGGTACTCTCCCAGTTGTGGAACACATAACTTACAACGTATTGTATCGTTTTCCATATATTACTTAAACCATTTTCTGAAATACCTTCCATTTTACTTCGTCTTCTGTGTTCACTGTGTGATGTTCAATATACTGTAAGTTCTATTAGACACAGGAATCTTTTGTTCCGTTTTAGTTTATGGCTGTTAGGACTTTAAACAGTTTCTGATCATGATCATTGCAAGACGACATAACTGCAATCACATGGGTTGAGGTACTGGAGAGCAGACAGTTCACTTTGGGACAGCTTTGGATTGTTAGAAATCCAATAAAGTAGTATTGAAATCTTTATCAAATGGTTCAGTAAACATAATTTGTTTATTATAAGCATCACTTGGTATAATCAGAGCCTAACAGGATCTGCTAAAATGAAGCAGAGAGAATTCTCAAGTACTGGACTTCAGAGAAGAATACAACCTACAGTACGAAAGATATTATCTTTGTATTCTGCAGCTTGTCAGTGTCTCAGATCTGTGCATATACAAACTATGTAATTTTCTTTGCTACTGCTACTATGCAATAATTGCTTAAATAAGTCTGTGCACTATTTTATTTAGTCCACTTTTATATCGGAAAAACATTGTGGGATTGATGGCTAAATGGGTTTTATAGGGAATAGCTCTTTTCTAACTCCTTGGCTTTATCGGAGAAATCTTTAAGGATTCTACTTCTGTTGAGCACAGAGAGACAGCACACTAACTTCCTTAGAGCAGCTGCTTCTTGATCAAAAAAGCAAGAAATCAACCTTTTATTTATTTATTTAATTTTTATTTATATATTTTATTTATTTCTTTATTTTGTCAAATATTTACAAGATAACAGGTATAAGTATAATCATGAACATGAATACAAAGAAATGGGGATAATAGGACAGAAACGGTAGGCACTCTGGTGCGCTTATTAACAGCCCCTTTATCCGAATATGTAGCACATAAAGTTTACCATTATATTCTCTGGCATTAAAATGCAGCACCATCCATAAAGTAAAGATCTTTCTGTTGGGGCCTACAAGAAACTTTGTCTGTTGGAGATGAGACAGGCATTGGAAGTTCTGTAGGCAGATTATGAAATTATAATCACATCCATTTCTGTCCCAGTTTTAAAGTACACTACATGAACATTGATTTACAAAGACACCTCTGTTCATTATGGTTCCAAAATGAAATGCTTATTGGTATTTCCACGTTTTTCAATTTCTCTCACTTTATGAATCTGACAAAGTGACCCATCTTCTTACATTTGAACTGCAAAGTGGCATAACCTTTACTGAGTCTCTGCACGTGCTCTATCGCATGGCAAACATACCTAGAATTCAGCTGTTCTGATGCGTGAGTTGACGGGGAGGCAAAGTTTGTCCTAGGGCTTTTTCACACTATAATGTTGCCCTATTATCAATACTGTCTGTTTTCATGTTCCACTTTCAAAGTGATATTTTCTTGTTTCTTTTGTCTCAGATATGTTCCCTGGTTTGTTTGCTAGGTTGTGTTTTCTTTGAGTCCAACTCCTGCCTTTTACTGCATCCTCATGTTTCCCTCTTTTCTTAAAGAACATCTGCTGTAGAACTTTTTACAACAGGTCTTCCTTTCTCACATAATACTTAGGACGTTGCATTATTTGAAGATTGTCACTGATTCCAAACGGAGCAGGAATTGTTATTTTTTTAATTGTTCTTTTTTTAACTCTGAGCTATTTACTTTTCATAATTTTCTGTTGTTGAGTCTGCATATTATATGCATGCAGATACCTGAACTTTGTATATATATAAATTTAACTATGTATGTGTGTATAGATGTACAAATATATGCTGCTGCCAAAGCATCTCAGTCAAGATAGCATTTTCTTAAACAGATTAGAGGCAAGCTGACATAAACCCAGAATAAGAACAGCTTAAGGATGTAGTGCAGGTATGTTCCTAATCTAGAATGTTAACTTGTCTAGTCTGTAGTTTCTCCTTGGAGACTTCTCTGGATGGGCGACACCTTTTAGAAATTTTCTTTTGCCTTTAGAAAGTTCATGACCAATGATCTTTCACGTCCAATGCACCTTCATCTCCACAGTCCTGTTTAGAATTATATCAATTACAGTGGTACAGTGGTACCTCCATGAGGCACGATGAGAATGAAAAATGATGAGTACCAAACAAAAATTTCCCATAAGGAATAGTGTAGTGAGTCACAAGTTCTAGCTTATGCATCGAGTACCAAACAAATAATGAGTACCAGGACAACATTTTCACAATAAAATGTGTTGAGGTTATTAAGCAACTTCATGGGTCATCCACAAGGGTGCCTTGGGTGGTGCAAGTCTTGGGAGGCCCAGTGCTCACCAGCACATGGAAACCTGCCATAGGTTGTGAGGCCTCGACTGGTTAGGCCTACTGGTGCCTGGCCCTCCTCCTTCCACTCACCATCCTGAGCCATCTGGGCCTTCCCCTTGCCCTCCACACCCAGGTCTACTTACCTTTTCCTTTTCTTCAGCTGCCTACAGAGATGCCCAGCCAATGCATGGCTCAGATAGAAAACTAACAATCTTCCTCAAAAGTAGAGAGGCAATCTTTCTGAAGTCTTCAAGCATGCTATACAAACAGCACAATGTATTCCCCATTTTGTGCCTGCTTACTCTCTTGTAATCCTTTATCTCACTTACTGTGAAAGAGGGGGGAAATAAACTCTTTTGTAGGCAGTCTGTACTGTGTCCAATTCGTTTTTCTCTCTCTCTGCCCGCATCCTGTAGAGTGATGACATTGGAGAAGAAGGAAATATAAGAGAGCAAACTAGGCATGCAATGGGAAATACACTAGCTGTTTGCATAGCACACACACACACACAGCTCACAGCCTTGGCGCTGCCGGTTCCTTCATCGCCTCCATATACCTTTCAATGTATATTTTCCAATATGTGACTGTTTACTCTCTTGTAATCAATTCCTTTCCAAGGAATGTAAATACAAACATTAACTCTCCTCTTGCTAATTATCCCTGCACTGAGGTGAGCATTTCAAAGCTAGGGGCAATGGTTGAGAGACAAACAAAAACAGAAATATGAAACTGATTAGCCTTATCAGTTACAGACAGCAGCTGCCAGCAGGCTATCCCAGGACGAGAGTGATTATTGCAAAAGGCGAAAAAGGAAAATAATAGTTGTGATCATGTGATTCCCCACTTAGCAACTGCTTAATAACAGGCATGCTGGTCCTAAAGTTGTCATTAAACAAGTATTATCTATATAAGACTGTACTAGAGATTATTTGAGAAAATAATTTCAGAAACTTTAAATGACATATTAGTCTTTATAAACACCTGTAACATTTAAAAACCTATTTTGTCCCTTAAGTCTCCTAAATAAGGGGACGGGAACCAGATTATTTTTGGTTCCTAAACTCTGGCAGGAGCACCAAAAAGCTACAAAATAATGCATTCGGGCCTCGTGCAACCACTGAGAATTATATTTATATTTGTAATTTACACTTTTAAGAGAGAAGAAATGAAATATCATATTTAAATAATTCTTGATTATCAAATGAAACAATGTTGTTAAAATCTATTTTAGTATTATGCAAGCTATCTGCATAACTACTGCATTTTTTTTTTAATTGCAATATAAAGTTGCAAAAAATCAATTTTTGGTAAAATGTGGCCAGGCTGATGTTGCTTTTAGTAAAAATGTATTTTCAATTAAATGTTCAGAACTGCTTTTTTTTTTTAATGAAAATCAATGGAGATTTGGAAAATACTTTTAATCCCTTGTCATTAGTCATTTCTTTCCACTTCCATTCTTTCCATTGCTGCTATTATCTAGTCCAATAACAGCATATATAGTGTAGGTTTGGCACTGAATTGCACTTTCCATTTGTATATATTTTTTACCTTACTTCTTTCTATCTGGCAAAAGTTGTCTTTAAGGATATTTCTTAATCTTTCATTATCATAATGCAAAGATGTCTAAAAAGTAAGGGGAAATAAGACACTAGACTGCTTTTGCAGAACCATTGGATAAATGTGCTCTCTTCACTATCTGGACCTACCTGACCACACTTTCTTGACATAGGGATAAGTGAAGCCTGAACCATTTTCTTCAGATAGCATGGCAACTGTCAAACATATCAAAAATGCCAATAGGGAATCCTTCCACTGAGACCACTTGTATCTTGATAAGTAATACTAGTGCTAAGGATGTCTTCAATCTATAAATTCTTCAGAGCGCCTGAGATTCTATGCAGAATCTTCAACTAGATCAGAAACTTCTCAGTGGCATTTCTGTCTTTTTTGCTTTAGCTTTTATACGCTGTTAACATGGCGTGCCAACATTTGCTCTCTAATTTCCAATTATTTTTCTTCCCCTATATTAGATACCTTTTAAAAATCCTTATTGCGGGAGCCTGACAACTTTGATAATAGCTGCATTTTAGGGTTTTCCAGATTATATTATTGTTTAGAGCAGGGATATCAAACTCAAAGCCCACAGGCAGGTTCTGGCCCATGAGGTGCTTAAATCTGGCCCATGGGGCTGGCCTAGAAACATCAAAGGACTGGCCTGTGGTGCCTCTGCCAGCCAAAACGGGCACAACCTGTTTTTGGCCTGGATGGACTCCAGCAGCAAACTGCTGGCCAAAAATGGGCCATGTGGGGGCATTGAGGAGCTTCCACACGGCCTATTTTCAGCTGGGAGAATGCTGCAGGAGGCCATCCAGGCCAAAAAACAGGATATGAGGGGGCAACACACAGCTGCTCCACACCCAGTTTTGGCCAGCACTGTGCTGCATGAGGCATCCATCCCGTTTACCCACCACTCGCCATCCCCCTACCGGCCTGTGGAGAACTACAGTGCTGATCCAGCCCTCAAAAGAAATCCAGTTTGACACCCCCCCTGGTTTAGAGTTTCATAAGATGCTATTGATAGCATTAGTTTCTGTAACACTTTTTGTAATCAGAATTACAATGGAGGACTTCCTGTATACTTTTATGGAAGTGTGGAAAACTATGAATAGCAATAGCACTTAAACTTATATACCGTTTCATAATGATTTATAGCATTGTCTAAGCGGTTTAAAGAGTCAGCATATTGCCCTCAACAATCTGGGACCTCATTTTACTGACCTCAGCAGGATGGAAGGCTGAGTCAATCTTGAGCCAGTGAGGATGGAACTCATGGCAGTGAGCTGAAGTAGCCTGCAATATCGCATTGTAACCACTGCATCACCACGGCTCTAAATGCTAAAAAGATTATTATCATGATTCAAAACAGTATACAGATAATCCTAGAGGTATGACAAGGCATTTAACAAGTGTTCAAAATTACAACAGAACTTCCCAAAAGCTACATATGACCCCATTTCAAAGTTACGATGGATACAGTAGGATTACCCAGTGTGAGTAAGTAAAGGTCTGTTAGGACAAAAGGCATGGGAAGTGGAGCATGGGGCATCTCGGGAAGGCCTTGGTAGGGCCAGGACAGGCAGGTAGGCCTGGTCTGTACTAGATCTTCAACAGTCTCCCCCACCCAGGAGGAACACATGCTCTGCTTAATGACCCACATGTTCATTTAACATTTCATTGGGGAAAGCAAGGATGGGGAGGGTTGTTATGTGACATGTTTCAGCTAATGACTGCTGTGACATATAACTATAAGGCTCCATTACATTCATATCTTGAAGACTACCTGTATTCATATATCTTATGTTAGTTATAGTCATTTCATAACTAATTATAAAAACATCAGACTCTAAACATGATAATTTCACTATTTTTTCTCAAAACAAATACGTTTAAATAAATTTAAATAGCAATTGAAAAATAAACATAATATTGTTTTTCTATAGATCTTTGGCTAAAACGATAATGTTACATTAGATTGAACAGGCTACTGAAGTATGCTCTGCAGGATTTGACATCTGGGTAGAGGCTTAATTGCATTATAGATCAACTCTTTCTTATTTCTAGGATTTAGACTCACATTATTTCTACTTTCTGTGGCGTATCAGTCTGCAGGACATACAGTTTACAGTTATAGTCTCTGCCTTTGCCTTTTCAATAACTTTATTAAAAAGTTTTGTGAGCTTTCATTTTTATGAAATATAGCCCAGTGCTTTTGTCCATGTAATTGTAACTGGAGACAATGCCTGATCAGAGTAGTATTCATTTTCACAGTCAATTTACAGTACAGTAGTTTGAAATTAGTTCTTTTCACCATAGAATTGTCTTAACTTTCTCCGGAGCATACCTGGCATCTGTAAAGAATGCTTAAGTGCAAGGAATATTTAAATAACAATATCATGTGATGTTCTCAGATTGCCTTTCCTGGTGAACAGCTTTAGAAATTTCTCCTGTACTCCTTCATGCTTTAAATTGCCATTTATCTTTTTAAATCACTCACATATGCAGACTCCTAGAATTAGAAATATAGGTGAAAAGTGTTTCAACAAGAGTGTTTTAGCAGGAGGGACCATTCTTGTGAATATTTTAAGAAGATTTCAAAGATTCCATTATTTTTTCAGAACAGGTTGGGCTCTACAAAGCAGTAGGGGAAAAAAAACTATTTCTGAGAGTCGCATCAGTTGGAGATCATCTGATAATTAATAATTAATGGGGCCATAAACTACAAACATGGTCTTGTATCTGGCCAGAAGGTTAATTCAGGAAGACAAGGATATAAGCTAATACATATTTAGGATTTCTGTAGATTCAAATCATAGCTTTCCCTAAACTATGGAATTTATTCCATTGGGAAACTGACCTTAGATTTCATAGTTTCCATTTTTCAAGAATGGAGAACCTCCTCATTGGATTTAAATGGTCAGATTTAATTTAATAGTAATTTAACCATTTTATGATGTTTTCACTACACACACGAACCCAGACCCGACACATACATGTATATATCGAAATAGATGGCCTATGGGCAAAAAATAAGTTTATAGATTATGGGGCGGAATGGAAGGAAGAATTTGAATCCTGCCTAGAGCTGTCAGTTACAAATGTATCTTGCGGATGAAGATGAACAAGTAAAAAAAGTGATAGATTAGAATTTTTTCTTATCTGGATAGAAATATTTATCTCCTTCTGAATAGCCAATTATTAGTTATTTTTTAGTTTTGAGTTTCTTGAACCAAGCATCAATAATGGTGGGTGATCTGGAGTGCCAGTTTAATCTAGCTCATTAGCTAGGAGCATTTGTAGAAACGATCAAGCTATCATATTTATTCATCAATTTGTTAAATGCAGTTGGACTAAAGAGTTTGTAAACTTCAGATGTCCATAACTAAGATGCAGAAATGCTTGTCTTATCGTCCATCACCATGATTTTTAATTCAGTGCACTGACTGAATTATATTTTCAGGCTCTATTTTAAAGAGCTACTTTGAATATTTAAATAGAGTAAGATCCAAATTCAAATTAACATATCCCATAAATTTGCCTGTACAAAATTTAGATTTAGAATTTTTTCCTAATGGGCTAGCATAAGATGATATTTGATTGCTGGATAATGGAAGCATGACTTTTTCAGTGAAAGATGTGAAATTTCCACTCCAGGAAAATCTGAAACTTTCTCTACTTTCATCACTTGAAAAACTATTGAAAACTTTCCCATCAGCTTTGAATGACTAAATCTTAGTTTGCCTTCTGACTGTTGAAGTTTCTTATATTTTCTGTGATGTTGCTTTTAATTGTTTTTACAAATTTTTAAATAAAGTTTTTGAAAAGTATTTTTATTTTGAATGGCAGAGTATAAATTAATACTAGCAATAGCACTTAGACTTATATACCGCTTCACAGTGTTTTGCAGCCCTCTCTAAACTGTTTACAGTCAGCATATTGCCCCCAACAATCTAGGTGCTCATTTCATCCATCGAAAGGATGGAAGGCTGAGTCAATCCTGAGCCTGGTGAGATTCCAACTCCAAATTGCAGGCAACTGGCAGTCAGCAGAAGTAATCTGCAGTACTGCATTCTAACCACTGTGCCATCGCAGCTCATAAAGTGAATAGATCATAAAAGATCATACTATAAAAGAAATAGCCAGAATATCATTATTTTAATCAAACATTGTAATAAAATATATCCCCATTTCATTTTAGCAGTATATTATCTGCAATTTTTATGCAAGGGTCAATCTGTAAAATGTTTCACAGCTTTCTAGAAAGAAACCATTCCTTAGTTGTTCTTGGAAAATCAACCTCTGATATTATTAAATGGCTTGTTCTATAATATTCTGTTTCTTTTTTTTTAGCAGATTTCCTGATAGGTAGCATGATACTGAGAGAAACAAGTTTGGTTTTTGTTGTTGTTTTTCAGCTTACTAATTGAACAAAGATGGAAGATACATAGAGAAAAGACAAATTATTATCTCAAAGTTCACTAAAATAGCTCTGCAAATAATACGATTTGCCTTCTATGGCCTACTCTGTCTTGTGGAAAAAGTAATTAAAGCTTATATCCATTGCAGCCTTTAAACTGAACCTGACAATAAGCAAATGAAGTATTCTAACAGAAATTGAAGCAGTAGCTGTAGAATGGGTCAATTACTGTAATGATTTGGGATTTGTGATGAATTAGAACACTAAAAGCTTTCATGAAAAATGCACAAGGCTGTCAATTGCTTGTGCAAGACTGATAATCCCTGACAAATATTAGGTCTCATCAGGTGGTGGTAAGAAAAATGTTCCAAATAGGTGGGTGGCTTTAGTTATCTTTACTTCATTGCTAAAAATACAAGACATTTCTGTAGAGATCCTGAGGGTAAGTGGCTACTTGATTAAGTATGACATCACTGGCACATATCACAAGGCAGCAACGAATCATGCCAGATCCAAAGCCAGAATGGAACACCAAACAGATGGATTGTTTCAATTATTTGGGCCCAATGAATACAAAGCACATCTGCCATCAGCGAGATCTGATGGAAGGCAAGTAATAACAACTGCATTGCTATGACATCATTTAAAAATCTGGCAGGCCTTAAATATTTCAACAGCTGTAAAGCTTGGTTTATCCAACCATTGATTTTAACCCACAGTCACCTTTTAGCAATGAGAACAGAGTCATAAGAGACCATTTTGGGGTAGCATTTCAAATCCTTTGAGCTATGGCACTTTTCAATATATTTTGACTGTCATGCAAGGAACAGCTTCTTTGGTCTCATAGTAACTTTAGGGTATATTTCTGCTGCTAGGAGATGAAGTTTATTTTTGATGTTGTTTAGAGAAGGCGTGATTACTCAGAAACCACTGAAGATTGTACATCGAAAAATGTGCATCAGGCACATGCAGGTAACAACAGAAGCCAACACATATTATATTTCCTATTACCTATGCATTATTGAATTATTGAAAGAAGCATTTTTGCTTAATCTGAACCTTGCTTCATTTTAATTATATGATTCAGACTCCATGTTTTTAAAAATATTTATAGAATGGAATAGAATAGACTTCTTTATTGGCCAAGTGATTGGACAAACAAGGAATTTGGTGCATATGCTCTCAGTGTACATAAAAGGACAAGATACGTTCATCAAGAATCATAAGGTACAACACTTAATGATAGTCATAGGGTACAAATAAGCAATCAAATCATACTAGGAAAC
>JANHFT010003352.1:0-12884 GCA_032467955.1 Pseudoxenodon macrops | reverse complement strand
AAGCATGTTAGCATTCATAGTCCATGAGAGGTCCTCCGAGATATAAATGCCCAGAAATTTAAAACTACCAATCCTCTTTACCTCCTCACCATTTATGTACAATGGTAAATGTTCGTCTCTCTTCTTCCTGAAGTCAATTAGTTTTTTTCCAGTAAATATGTCACTTTATTAATATTCTTTATTATCTATATCACTTTCCTTTTTAAACATTTTTTTTTGTTTTCTTTCATGTTTAAATAACAATTTTTCTAATTCTAGGTACTTTTAGGCAATACAATGCATTTTAGTGTGAGTTTCATTTTCAAAATAAATTTTGTAGCTCTGTTGCATTCTACTGGATGAAAATAAACTGTCACAAACAAAGCTATATTTTTTGAATGTAAATTGTAAAGGGATTTTTATCCTCTAAGTAATGAATGCTGAAATGGCTGTTGATTACATGATCAGATTTTTATTTTAAATTAATTAATACATGCTGCTACAGAATATAAGAATGAAAATTAATAAAAATTATTGTACATGTTTTTGCATTTAACTCAGTAGTTGAAATTATTCATGAAATGTATATTATCTATAAATGATATTCCAAAACAAATAGAAGTACTTGTGCAGAAGCTTAGAAGATGACAAATTTGAAAGAGGGAACAATGGCATATTAAAGTCACCACATTTATGTCATAAATGTGCATTATTTTACATCATTTCTCAAGGGTTACAGAAGCAGTCTGTAGTCCTTGAGAAATTATGCTGTAATGGATCTTTCAGGTTTTTAGAAATGGTGTTGAAAGTCCTGTTTAAAAAAAAACACTTGAAGTATAGTTTGAATTTAAAAAAAAAATGTAAATCAAGCAAATAATCTCAGTCAGTCAATCATGTATTTTTTTTCTTTAATTCCAGGGTTCTCCAAAACCAATTGCCATTGAGCCATGCTCAGGAAACAAAGCAGCTGTACTCACTGTGTTTTTATGCCTGCCGAGAGGATCACTAGGGGTTCCACCACCTGGTCAATCAGGTAAGAATCTAAGTCCTGTACTCAAATCTAGTATTATTGTCCTAGCAGAACTGGATCTTTTTTTTTTTTTGAAAGTGAAAGTGTCTTGGTCAATTGTTCAAACATATACCTGGCTATTTAGAATTGGAATCATTAACTTGTGCTTTATATTTTGTTAATATTAAACCCATTTCAAATTATTTGGCAGTTTAAGATATCTTTACCCCAAGAAAAGTACATCAAAACTGACAAGGCATAGATAGCTGCATTGCTTCTATATCTGAATTTCCTACATTCAATCTCACTTTAGATAAAGTCCAACACTTAAACCAGACAGATAGCAAGTCATAACATTGTACATATAGGTGTAGTCATTATGTATGTGCATATGTATTTGCTAAGGCTTATATGCTGCTACAATCGAAAGCAAGTTTAAATGTCTCTTCCCTCAATAGACTAAGAAGATTAAAATGTAATATAGTAAAATCTTCTTTGTAACATGCCAACATTCCTCCAAAGCCCCCTGGAAGAATCAGGTCTTCCTTTCTGAAATTCTAATAAGATGCTTTACATTGTGACAAAGAAGGGGGAGCTATGAAGAAGTACCATCCCCATAATCCCTGCTTCATGAAATCATGCATGTAGTTGAATTGTTTTACTAATTGTAAAGAGCTGGTTCCAAATTAGTTTATCTGATTTCTTTGTTATTAACTTCTCACTTTGCCAAATAAGATTGACCTTCCAAATTCCCTTTGTAATCAGTCGCTGACATAGTTTAACTCTGATTTAAATACATTCCTACATCTGAATTCACAAGAATCCAAGCCTAGATTTTATTTCCAGAAATTTCCTTGTCTCTTCTTAAGAATCAGATAAATATGTATTCCGAATAATAAAAGTCACCTGATGAGTGAGAGGGGCAACATATAAATTTAATACATAAATCTGGTAGATGGGTAAGGCCATTGCCCGGTTAGGTTAAAAGATAATCAACTTAGGCTGACATCTTAGTCAAACACCTTTGGGTACAGATTCAATTAGGTTTTGGTATGAATAGGTCTGTATATAGGTTTTATTTACAGGAATAATGTAATAAATGAAATCAGATTCTATCACATAGATAATCTAAAGAAAAAATGTATATAGAAAAATCATTTAAATTTGCATGTTCAATTTTGAAAAGGCATAAGTATATATTGCTAGCAACATGGTATGCATTATAATGAAGGAAAACATCCACAATTTCAGATAAAATATAGTCGAATAAATTTAAGCTTGAAAGGTTGAGAATAGTTATCTATTCATCTAACATGCCACTTAACGTACTAGTAGTAATTGTTTAAGCAGATGATGACAGTACTTTCTGTACATAATCCTTCTCAAAAATGGCACTCATCATTGCAGAAATGGATTGAGGGCTTTTGACTTAAACTTAAAGACTTAGTTGGCAACTATAATTCATGTGAAACTGTTTTAAGAGGCTCACTTAACCTTATCACTGAGTGCACAGCTGCTTCTTTCTCCTTGTCGTGTTACTATCATTTTCCTTTCTTCTTCACTGTACTATGGGAGGTAGGCACTATCCTTCAGGAGGTCAGATTCATTCAAGAGCTGCAATTTCCCGGTCCCTATTATAGACTAATTTGCAACTGTGGGGATAATTATAGTGATAATTATACAATGATGGAAAAACAGTTTTATATATTTCAACAAACAGCATGCAGAATTTTGTGTGACTGTGTTATACAAATAGAAATGTTCTGGAACTGTGCAGATTGTATAGATGGAATAAACAGTGCGAATTGGAAAACTTCTTAGAAGTATTCATAATTGTTATAATTTTTATAATTCATTCAGCAGCACTAGGACTGACCCTAAAATATAACAAGGATTTTTCTTCCTGTCCATCACCTTTGGTAGTTTTAGCTATAAGGTTACAGCTTCAGTTTATTATTTTAAAATAATGAAAGAGACAGTTTGGTCTAGTGGTTAAGGCAGCAGCCTTAGCAACCATGAAACTGTAAGTTTTAAGTCTGCCTTAGGCATGAAAGTCTGGATGACTTTGGGACAGTCACTCTTCTCAGCTCAGCTCACCTCACTTGTGGGGAAAAAAGGAAGAGGAAGGAATAGTGATGTTATAGATTCAGTTGTGTCCAACTCTTGGCGATTCTATGGGCCAGCTCTGTCCACATCATGCAATTTTACACTACTTCTTTGAGTCGTTCTAAGCTCTAGTAAAGGCAGGATTTTTTAAAAATCTAAACAATATCAAAAAGCTTTATTCACTCAGTCTTCTATCTCAGAATAAGTAGTAGAAATCAGCACATCAGGTAATTAAGAACCAAACTAATTGCTTAGCTTCTTTATTTAAAAAGGGGCCTGAATTAAATGAATATATATGGAGCTAATTCTCTGAACAGTTTTGGAAATACAAATCCCAACAATGGATGACATTTTTTTTTTAAATGGAACAAACTGCCTTAAAGAAAAGAAGATTCAGGATTAGTGGATTTTTTTTAAAAAAAAGGAAGAATGTTGTTCTTAGAATATGCAAACAAGTGCTTGGCAAATTATTGTTCAAAGAAATTGACTACTCAGGGGGATTTCCAGGCTGGAGAAGCTATTAAATGGGGAAATCCTATTTAGAACAACAATGGAGTTCTCCTTGCAGGAGGTTTCTCATGGGGGCTGGATAACACCTATAATGGAAGGTTTGGTGCATTTCTGCACAAAGCTAAGTGTTGACTGAATAACTTATAACAAAATTTCAGTTGCCACGCAAGACAATTGTTAAGAGAGTTTTGTCCCTTTTATGACCATTCATGCCACAGTTGTTAAGTGAATCACTGCAGATGTTAAGTTAGTAACATGGTTATTAACTGAATCTTGCTTCCCATTGATTTTGCTTCTCATAAGGTGGTCACATGACCTCAGGGCCCTGCAAACATAAAAACATGCCAGTTGCCAATTATCCAGATTTTGATCACGAGAACTGGAAATGCTACAATGTTCATCAGTGAGAAAAATGGTCATAAGCCACTTTTTAAAGAATAATTTGAATTGTCATTAAATTAATTATTGTAATCAAGGACTACCTATACATCTGACATACATAGAATTAGATTATATAGAAATAATAAAAATTAGCTACAAAAAGTTGTCAAGCTTAGAAAATGCATTCAGGATGACTATGCTTTAAAATTTTGAAACAATTCCAGTGAAACTGCTTTAGAAAGTATGTAATATAAGTAGGCCAAATATTTTTAGGAAATTTGCTTGGGGAAAGTGTTCCTCTGAGATAACAGCACTGCTATAAAACAATAGTAAATAATAAATGTATGGAATAGCATAAATACTGCTTTATCATTATTTCCATATTTGTCATGAAATATGTATACTATTATGGCCAACTATTATAGCCACTGAAAAATAGAATATATTTCAAACTATTAATCTCTAGCAATAACTCAAAATGTTCTCTTCTCTAAATTGATGGTGACATCAAAAGTAAGTCCTTCAGGAATTAAGAAACTGACAACAATTCAAATAATACTTGGATTTATGTGAGAATTAGTTTTGTTTGCATTTTAGAAATGTTATGTTACTAGTGACAGCTTTTATTTAGATCTTTGTTTTTTTTACTATTATTCCTGTGACATTTCAGATTTTCTTACTTTAAGTGGCTCATAAAAAAAAGAGTACAGTAATAGAGCACTTATAGGAAAACGTGACAACCATAAAAACATACAAAATCATAGTCTGAGTCTAATAATTATACACAATAGCCATGTATTAATGAACCATCACATACGATTCAACACTTAAAAGTCATGGTATTAGTGTTCTCATTCATTTCAAATACAATGTGTGTCTCAGTCCTGAATTCTCTTTTCAACAGCTAACGTTTCAGAAGCTTTCTAAAAATCAGGAGTGAGGACACAAATCTTACTTCTGGTAGGAAGGTACTTCACAAAGAGGGGAGTTCCTGCATGAAATGGTACCTCTGAATCCCTTCCTGCTGCACTTTATAGGACTAAGGGTGAGGCACACTTAGCTAGCTCATTCTACATTTGAATAATCTCAAGTCATATAGGATTTCAAAGGTGATCAGATAATCCTTTGAGTTATATTTGGACATTCCTACAATGCTAGTATTATATGGGAATACTGAGTGGTTAGTCCATTGGCTATGTTGTTTTTTGCAGTAGTTGCAATTACTAGAATGTCTTTAAGGTCAATCCCATTTAGTGCACATCCCGCTTATGAGATGACAAGGGCATAATGCCTTTGTCTGCTGCTGATACCTTCTGTTTCATAAATGTTTGCACCTGGCATATCAATTGTTGCCAGTAGAGGTTATTCATAGCCAAACTTCCATTGCTTCTATCATTTGGCCTTTAAAAGGAGCAAATCTGGGAGAAGCCTCCTCTTGCCTGAATGTAAGACTAGGTAACTAGTTCTATCAGTTGCATGTTGGACCACAAATTTTCTCCACAAATTGTGATAATGTATGATAAGTAAGCCAAATAGCTTTTAGTGCAAAAGCCAAGCCAAGCCTCCTCTTAGCAAACCAAGAAAACTTAACTTCTCCCTACAAAATAACGAGCTTTAATCTCAGATTTTCCTTTTCTATGATGTCAGTATGTATAATTGTCCTGTGCTCTTCTTACATTTATTCTGGCTCCATTGTTTCAAATATAGTCTTGGCTGGTAAAAAGATATTTACTTTTTTGGCTGGATTAATATCTCAAAATAGTCAACATGAGTTTCATTTTTCATCCTTTGAGCTTGCACTGTAATTGCTATACCTGGGGAACTAGCTTTTCTTTAGTCTCTGTTCCAACCCACCAGCAATATATACCCCGATTGCATCTTGCAAAATGTTTAAGAAAAAATATATATCAAGTTGTCCTTCACCTTCATCCAGAACAACTTGGTGATTTATTAATGATCTCAAGAAATGCACTAACCCTTGTAACTTCTTCAGATGTTTGATCATTTGTTTTCTTTGAATTACCAAAATGGTCAACCTTTGCAGTGCAACATAATAGATCAAATCAGCTAACGCCAAGGGAAGTAGATTTTAATTAGCTCCAAACCATCTTCAGGCAGCATGAATATTTTGCCTAAAATGTAAATTCAATGTTAATTTTAATATGTTGCATGCAGTTATACCTGCTTGTTAAACTGTGAGGACCCAATTCATACTAAAATGTAATGACCTTAATGACCTTAATCACTTACTATTTCTATAGTCCAGGTCAGAATAGCATGGAAGTAAGTAGATCAAAGGTAAACATTTGTACTAAAGAAGTTGAAAAAATAGGGAGGCCAAGTTACACCTTATCTTCTATGCTATAACCTGATTTGCTCACAACCCAGATATTATCTGTTTTGATTCTGAAAGCTTTGCATATTATATTTACAATATTTAAGTCAATTACTATGGTTATTTATTATTTTTGTATGGTCAGCCAGATGTTCAGACTGGATTTGGCATTTTTGTCTACCTTATTTCTTGAATTTGAGGAGCACCCAGAATGAACTCTGGGTCATTCACAAGTAAAAACACAGGAAAAAAAATACAACAACAAAAACAAAGAACAAAAATTGGCCGAAAAATCAGGCAACAGCAAGAAGCAAATCCAACGTATCCACAAGTGGCTTCAATCATTCTCGCCAAAGGCCTGGAAAAAAGCCAGAGCTTCATGGCCTTCTGAAACACCAGCATCTAGATCTCAGGGATAACTATATTCCAGAGGGTAGACATTAAGAAACCAGTAGCACACTAACCTGCTGGATCAAATCATCTGGGCAGATACTATGGAGATAAATAGTCTCTCAAGTAACCAGGCCTTATGCAATGGTAATTCATTTGTTATTTAAATGCATTTGACTTTTTTAAAAAATTGACAAAACTTTTCTGCTGATGTTTTACATCACCTTAGAAAAAAATATGTGACTCATTCCCATTGGTAATCTAGGGCTAGAAAAAAAATGGAATAGCTGCTACATGAAAGCAAAAAGATACAGAGAAATAATCTTTTGTTGTCATCTAGTGCAGTGGTGTCAAACTCATGTCATCACGGCCGTGGCATGTAATGTATCACAACTTTTCCCCCTTTGCTAAACTGGTCATGGGTGTGGACAGTGTGTGACGCATCTGGCCTGGAGGCTGCGAGTTTGACAGCCTTGAACTAGTGTTTCGAGTTTTAGTGGTTCGAATTTGGTAGCCCTGGATATACTGTACTTAGCAAATGACTTTCTAACAAAATTTAGCCTTATATACATCTGTCGCCTAGTTGTTTGTTTATGTTACATAATATTTCTGGTAATGTAGTATAATGCTGAGTAATGAACGATCCTATAATAGATTGGATTAGAACGCTATTTTTCAGATGCGTCGCGTTCATCACTCAGAAATCTCAGCAAGCATACAGGTTACACTAGAGACTTGTTCAATTTGAAGCACATGTCTGCAAAAAAAAATTCATTAGTATCATTATGAATAAGTACAGCTTTTGATAGTGTTTACTCTGGCTAGGATAAATATATCTACATAATTACTCTCTTTATTTAGTATGTGTGTACACACACAATATAATCAAATGTTTTAAATATTTTGTAAGATTCTTGTCTTTCTTTTTTCCCCTTGTGCTTCTCCGAAGTAACTAGTGTCAGAACTGGCATGAAAATTTATTATAACTATGCATCAACAGTTATAATATCTTCAGCTAATCCATCCCCAAAGTTTGGTGTTTAGATTATTTTCTCATTTTGAGTGTAATATTCTCAAATCTGTTTTTAGAGGATTTATTTTGCTCCTAGTGGGTTTTTTCTGTATAGCTTATCAAAGGTACATAGCCAGATCTTCTGTTACTTATTTCTTTCATTTGTTCTTTTGTCACTAGTATTTTGCTTCTTTATCCCAGATAGTCCATGCATTTTTTTAAAAATCCCCTTAAAATTCATGTTATATTGTTTAGTTTGTTTATTGCCCACTACATTGGAGACGTATAATTTAGTCCTTTGGCTGCAACTGTTCTTAGATTCAAACTTCTGTTATTTAATCTGTTCTCTGTTATTTGGCTCCCTTTGTTGTATAATGAAAAATATAAAGTACTATTAGATTAGAACCAGGGGTGGGTTATAACTTACCTCGCTGCCGGTTTGCTTCCTCCCGCGTTGCGTGAGCACGCTTCATGAGCACGTGCGCTCTTTGTACACCCTCGCATGCGCAGTGCAAAAAATTCCAAAAAAATTCCCAAAAAAATTAAAAGGCAGAAAACAAGATGGTGATGCATGCATAGTGGTGGAACTTGGCTTCTGCGCATGCACAGAAGAAAAAACCCCGGAAAAAAATTCTAAAAAAGAAATAAATAATAATAATAAAAAGAAGGCGGCGTCCACAGACCAGAACTGGTTCCATGACATCACCAGCAGCTTAACTACCTACTCTATAGAACCGATCCAAACCAGTAGAAACTCACCTCTGATTAGAACACGGGTGTCATGGCCATCAAATGTTTTGCTACATTTTCCCATTTGCTGAGCTGGGATGGGCGTGCATGTCTCACATCCTGTCTGTGGGCCACCAGTTTGACACCCCTGGATTAGAACAAACATCCATTGGTCACACCTGCCTCCAACTTCATGGCATGCTCTACAGAAGAGTAGACTGGAAAGACTTTTAAGTGCAGAAGTAGATTCAGTGCTGTTTTGCAGTTCTAGGCTGCAGTCAAAATTTAAATTTTTAGTATCTTTCTTGCCTCTATTAGTTATCTACATTTTTGCAACATAGATTTAGTTAACATAAATTACTCCCATCTGCCAAGTATGTATATGTATGAATATGGCTTCAGAGATTCCATTGTTGGCAGAATTTGTTGCAGCAGCAGAAGCTTTCCATTGTCTTTCTATAGTACATTCAGTTTCAAATATCATTATTTGTATTTTGGAGTCAGCATTGTAGGACTAGACTTTTTTCACCAGAATGCATCTACATCACATTTTTAATATCGGCTGAATACAATAAGATATTGCCAAAGAGTTGTGCATGTACAGACACTGGGTGCAAAAATTACACACAGACCCATATCCTCAATTCTGTTTATCCTTAAGTGCAGAAAATCCCAATATAGGTAATCCTGAACATACAGCCAAAATTGAGTCCAAAATTTCTGTTACTAAGCGAGACAGCTGTTAAGTGTGTTTTGTACCATTTTTGGAGCTTTCTTGCAATAGTTGTTAAGCGAAATGCTGCATTTCTTAAGTTAGTAAGTGAATCTGGCTTCCCCATTGACTTTGCTTGTCCGAAGGTCGCAAAAGTTGATCACATGACCCTGGGACACTGCAGCTGTCATAAATACAACTCAGTTGCCAAGCATCTGAATTTTGATCATTTGACCTTGGGGATGCTGCAGTGGTCTTAAGTATAAAAATAGTCATAAGTCATATTTTAGTGCCATTGTAACTTCAAAAGCTCACTAAACAAACTGTTGTAAATTGAGAACTACCTGCAATTGGCTTATATAGGTTTGCTCCAGCTGCCAAAATATTGCCCAACCGTTGTTTTCTGGTATTTCTTGAAGTCATTTCTAAGAAAGCCATAACAACAAGAAGACATTTTATTGGCCATATTTTACAGCCTAAGAAACTCCTACAGAAAGGACTGGATAAATTGTAAATCAAATCTGTTTACTATCACACTTACCCACTAAACAATACATCAGACTTTTACTTGTTGTCTAGATAGCAAGGGAAAAAGATAGCCTTATATCTAAATCAGTGCAATCTGTCGTTGTGTGCCAAAAGCGCACACCACCCATAATGCAATACGCACATGACCCTTCCAAACATCCCACGCATGTAGGCGCAACCCCATGCTCCTCCTGCACATGCGCTCGCTCCCCACACTTCCCATCCACATGCGCACATGACTCCTGGGATGCACGCTCAACCCCCCCCCACTTCCCCGCACATGGCGGGACAGATCCAAAAATCAGCTTGCCGGTGGGAGGCAAGTGTTCATGAGCAGTGGAGCTCAGATGTGTCCTATTAAACTCCACAAAATTATTAATGAACTTTAGATTGATCATTGCATGTCAATGATGCTCACGTGCTATCAGAAAGGGCGCTGCATGCCACCTCTTGCATGTGTGCCATAGGTTCGCCATCACAGCAGTAGACCTTATATAATAGTGCAGCATCAACTACTCATAGTCTGATGATTTTTGTCAGCCTCAACTTTATGGAATAAAAGAGCTCACACCCATAAAACATGGGTACGCCTGTTGCAAATTGCACAATTTTCTTCAGTTAAAAAAAATCTCCCATTTGAAGTAGGCTTCTATACCGCACGCACTTTTATTTCCTTCTCAGTCCCAGGCTTTAATTATTCAGTCCCATAAGAAGCTTTAATTACTAGATTATATTCCTCAAACAAACTACTATCATCTGGTTTTCCACATATTGCCACCAGATTCTCGATTAGTACGAATGCTTGGCTATTGTCAAGAAAACCATTGCATCATTGACATGCAACGATCAATCTAAAATTCATTAATAATTTTGTGGAGTTTAATAGGACACATCATATGAAATTAATGTTCCAACTCTGAATTATAGCTTTCATAGCAAGGTGATTGCAGCCAACCCTTACTTAACATTCTCTGTAATGCTTCCTATTCATGAAGCAAATTTTATTTTGTCTTAACCATATTTTAAGTTCATCAGAGACTAATTTCACCTTCTTTAAAGCAAAACTCGACTGATTTATAATGTAACAGAATGTTCAAGTTAGTTAATTCAAAAGTTATGTAAATAATTAATGACAATTATTTATGAATTCTTCAATTTTCTATAAAAAAGAATTACTGGTGTAAAAGTATTGCTTGTTTCCTCTAAATAACAGAGGCAGAACTTCAGAAATAGCAACGCCATGAGTATTAAAGGGCTAAATGACAAACATACTTTAGTCAAATAAGTTGCAAAGCAACCTTGACATAAATCAATTTCAGGTTTCCATTATACAAAAGTTTTCTAAAAATTGTTTCATAATAAATGAGTTGATCCAAAGTACTATTAGAAATCATACAATTTGAACATTGGAGGAATGTTAGAGGTTACCTTCTCCTAGCCTTTATTCAACCTAGGATTCAGTAGAATATTTCAGAAAGAAAATAGTTTAGTCCTTTTTTAAAGACATCCAACAAAAGAAGTCACCAGTTCATATGGGGGTCTGTCCATTAGCTGGCAGTTCATACAGTCAGGAAATTTCATCTGACATCTACTTCTTTATCATTTTAACTCAGTAACTCTAGTCCTGCATTCCAGGGAAACAAAAATTAAGTTTCTCCCCTTTTTTCAAAATGTGAAACATAAAAAAAATGTAATTTTAAAAATTATGTTTGTTAGCTAACAAGACTGACTGGATATCTAAGCATCGCTAACTCACTTAGATTATCTTTGAAATCTTTATTATTAAAGATCTTCTGTAAGAATTTCAAACATTTGCAGAATTTCATAACAAAAATATTGCACCTGCTTGCTAACTAGCACCTTCACATTTCTTAATCAGGAAAGATCTGTCAGATATCATTTTAGAAGTCCCCATTTTTTCAGATTTAAAGAAAAATTACATTTTAGAGCTTTGGGATGCAATATGAAGAAAGAATCACACACTGGAGTTTCTTTAATATTAAGAAACTATTCAATTTCCAGAATGTTATTATGTGTTCCTCTTGTTGTAATTACTGCTGTTCTATCCCAAGTTACATGTTGTTGAAGCAATAACGCTGAACATACTTTTTGTCTGGTCAAAACTCATAGATAGATGTCTGATGGAACAAACAAAAAGTGGAACTGAAAAGCTATAAAGTTGCCATATGAAGAACTTTATCATCTGAAGTGGTTTTATTTATTATTGTGTTCCCTTTCCTTTTAAACATAGAGACTACATCATAAAAATATTTTTCCAAGATGTATCAATTTCAGAGGTGGGTTGCTGCCGGTTCAGTTCAGTTCTATAGAACAGTTAGCGGAGATTTGCCTCCACTTGCCGAACTGGCAGTGACGGCGGCTGGCCACGCCCCTGAACCGGTTCTCCAGAAGGAAATCAATATTACTGGTGGAAATTGGTTCGAAAATAACCCTCTATGCATGCAGAGAAGGTTATTTTTGAGGCAATACCCAAATGTGATGGGGCAGGTGCACACGCACAAAACTCATCATGACCAGAACTGGTAGGAAAGGTAAGCAGAACTCATCCCTGATCCATTTATTTATGTATTTAATTTAAATTATATGGCCGCCTGTCTCTGCAAGTGACTCTATAGCAAACAATCTTAAAATAAATTTTAAAAAGTTCCCATCAGCACAAATGCAAAAGTTATTCTACCTATCATTAGATATGTGCTCTTTATTCCAATGGTTTCTTCGTTGAAAATATTTAAATGTGCCTAGTTTTAAGAGAACACTGAAAAATAAAGGGGGGAGAACCAAAACCTATTACTATTTGTTTTCCTGCCACACGAAATGGATATTAATTTTTTTTATTTCCCCCCCAAACAGATTGAACTGTTTTCTTTTAACTATTGTAAAAAGTGCAGTCATTAAGAATACATGAAAATTCAAATGTAATGACAGTAAGAAATACTTAGATATTAACACTTCTCTGTATGAAGTACTGAAGAAAATGTTCAATAAACTTAAATCTTTCAGATACATAAACAGATATGGATGGATGGATGGATGGATGGATGGATGGATGGATAGATAGATAGAGAGATAGAGAGATAGAGAGATAGAGAGATAGAGAGATAGAGAGATATTAGATGCCCCGGTGTATAAGATGCACCAAGATTTCAAAGAGGTAAGTAAGAAAAAAAGTTTT
>JANHFT010003351.1:41273-58696 GCA_032467955.1 Pseudoxenodon macrops | reverse complement strand
TATAGACAAAAGTCAGTTAGATATTCTTTCCTGGTAGTCTGTAAATTAAAAAAATCACATATATATATACACACACACACATACACACACCATGTAATAAATAGAAATCTGATGGTTGTCATGTAAAGTTTCATACATGGAGACATTTATTTATTTACTTATTTATTTATCATTTATATATCCACCAATCTGACCAAAGGGTGGCTCTGGGTGGAACAACCGGAAAAATCCTGTATAAAATTAGCAATATAAAAGATATAAAAACACTTTAAAAATAAATATTGTAAAAATATACAAACCCTAAGTGAGGAGGGCATAATAGTAAAGAACTCAGCAATGGAGTCAGTCTCTTAATTCCCTAGAATCCTCAGGCCTGATAACATAACTGAATCTTGGATCTTCCAGAATTTCAAAAGGGATGGAGTTAATCTAATTTCTGGGGAAACAGTACTCCATAATGCAGGTACCATGACACAGAAAGCACATCTCAGGACTGACCAAATGCAGGTCCCTAGTTGATGGTACCCGCAACATGCTTTTTCTGCCATATCTAATGAGTTATATATAGCCCTATGTATTTTTCTATCCATATGTCTTTCTCTGAGAACTTAAGGGAAAGTATGTTGTATATTGTATTATTCTGATAGAAGCTTAATACTAACTCATTGTGTGGAAGTCAGAATAAAAATTTGATTTTGTTTCTGCCACCTCCACCCTCAACAAACTACTCAGTGGCATTAACAAAGAATTTGTTTTTTTCTTGTGAAGCAATTTAAAAAAATAAAGTACAAAGTATTTTATTTAATAAAATTCCCAATAGTACAGTGAGTACTATGTGGTGTGACTGTAAATACCTTTAGATTTGAAGGGATATATATATTTTGGAGTGTGCTCACGTAGCAGCTGGCAGCTCTTTGAACCAAACACCTATTTTCACAGGATTGCTCTGCCTTATGGAGGGCAGCTGCATAATCCTTGAAAAACATACAGCATTATGGAGTTGCTGTTTGTTGCTGTATGAGCCTTCTATACATTTAGGAATTGTTTCCCCTTCAAATCTGAAGCTTTGTAATGTCCTAGTATTTGATGTATTAGTTTAGTTCTATAAAAATCTGAATTGATTAATTGTAGCAAGATAAAATAATACAATAATAATAAAAATCGCTTTCATGTTGAATTTGCATGTGACATGTATAATCATGTGAAAAAGCACACCCCATTGACATTTGTGACTTTTTCAACTTATTTCAACATACAAATACTTGATCTTCATTTGAACAATATTAACAAAGAGGATATAATATAACTTATTTCTTGAACTCAGAGTTACCCTGAGGTAAGATGAGCAGCCAATAAATAAATGCACTGTTTACATTTTGTGGTCCATTGTGTAATTTAAATAAACATTTAAATTACACAATGTGCAAATTTTGCACATGGGAAAAGTAAGTACACTAAATTTATCATTACCTCAAATACTTAAAATAAGAATCTGATGCACCAAATTCTGTGCAGATAATTAGACCAAATGCAGATGATTAGATCAGTGTTAGGGAATCTGGGAGGGACAATGTAACTTAAAACCTCAGATATTCAGTTGATTTTTCTTTGTTATTTAAATGTGTGACATAACCATTCCTAGATTGAAAGAATTCTCTGAAGCCTTCAGAAATAAGATTATAGATACCTACAAGTCTGGGAAGGGATTTAAAGAAAACATCAAATAGTTTGAACACCAATAATTCTGTTGTCTGGAAAATCATATATAGGTGAAAAAGATTTCAAACAATTGTCAACTTGCCCAGGACATCCCAGAAAGTTCAACCCAAGAGCAGAATGCAAAATGCTGAAGGGAGTCCCTTTTATCACATGGCCAATAGCCATTATTGCTATCTAAGTGCATGAGTCTACCATTAAAAAGAAGCTCCACAAATCAGATTTGCATGGGTGTTGTGTCAGGAGGAAACCTTTGCTGCCCAGAAAGAACATCAGGGCAAGAGTAAAGATTGTTATGAAAACCTGGTCCTAGGCAAAGACCAGGGCTTCTGCAATAATGTGCTTCTGGACTGATGAGGCAACTTTTGTTAAAGACAGCATTTCACCAGAAGAACCTGATACAAAATGTAAAGCATGGTGATGGAAGTGTTATGGTTTATGGTTACTTAGCTGCATTAGGACTCAAGCAGCTCACCATCACAGAATTCACTGAATTCTTCATTGTACCCAGAGGGTACTTGAGGATAATGTGAGACCATCAGTCACAAGATTGAAACTCAACCGAAAGTGGATCTTGTAATATGACAGTGACTCTGAACATTTCAGTAAATCTTCCAAGGAATGACGGGGGGAAAAAGATAAAAGAGGATCTAAATTCCACCAAGATGCTTGGGGGTAACTTGAAATGGCCTGTGCATGCAAGAACCCTTTTACATCCCACAGCTGAAAAATTCTGCTTGAAGCAATGGGAAAAAATTCCTTCCTGTCGATGTGAGAAACTGACAGACATTTATAAGATAAACCACCTTGAAGGAGCAAATACGAAATATTACAGTGAAGGGTGTACTTAACTTTTTTTCATAAAAAGAAATAGAATCTCTGTTAAATTGAGTTTGCCATTTATTCAACAACATATTTTCATTTTTGTGTTTGTCATCTATTTTGATATACTGTTTTCAATTAAGATAAAATATTGATATATCCATATATGTTTAAAAAAAGAAAAAATTATACATGGTATAATTACTTTTTCACATGATTGTATATGGTACATGTTAATATTTTTGAATAAGATACTGGAAATAAATCTTCAAAAAAGAGCTTCTTTAAGGTACTTATCTCTAAATCCTATTTCTCTAAAATGTAAATTTATGTAGCTGTTAAACATTGATGCTTTCTGAGGGAACACCACTCTATAAACACAATTTATGTGGCTGATTTCCATATTATGCTTGATATGTTGAGCTGTTTTGCTGGCGGTAACATTTTAGATCATATTTATGCATATTCAAGATTTTTGTGTGATCGTTTTCAGTGAATTCTGTGGTGATATCGATAGCTTGGAACTCGGAGACATGGTTGAATACAGCTTAACGAAAGGCAAAGGAAACAAAGTCAGTGCAGAGAAAGTGAACAAGACACATGCAGGTGAAGTTCCCTCTTTTTCTGATTTTTGTTTTAAACAAACATTAGTCCTGAATGGATAAGGAGAAAATATACTTAATAATGACAATTTTATGGATGTCTTTTTCTGAGTGTAACTTTATTACATGCTAGTGACATAGATAATCCAGGAGCAGTTAGAATTAATTAAACCATATTAGTTTAATTAGTTTCTCAATATAGCACTTTACGTATTACAGCTCCAATAATCTAAAACAGAATGTAAAAAAATATTTGAATCCTTGTTGGATTTCAAATGCAGTCCTATGTTATGAGGATGGCATCAATAAGATAAAATCCAATGCCTACATAGATAACTTTACATAGTAAATTGTTTTTCTCCTCAGTAGATCTAACCAGGTTCTTTCAGATAACTTTGTTTCATCATGGGCCAAAGTGATGCATAAGAAACCAAAGTTCTAGGTTTTTCTTTCATTCAGATGCAATCAAACAACACCTTAAAGTCATGGATATTCAGTCAGATCTGACGTCTCTTCTTAAAGATGTATTTTAAGTAGCATTTGCACCTTTTCCACACCTGCCAGGTACATAAATTACTGTTTCCAAACTTGGAGAGGCCTAATCTTGACACATATCAGTACATTTATAACAGCAGTTTTAGAGGGCACTCCATTTGAAACTAGAATATGCTCATGCAGAGAAGGAGACCCTTGAAGGTTCAGACATCTCTTAATATAGTTTGTTTTATAATAGTAGCTACTATGGGTGAATAACTCATACCTAACCAGATTTCATGGGGACGCGATGGCTCAGTGGCCTAGAGCCGGAAATGATTAGCACGCATGTGTGGGAGAACTTTACTTTTTTAACCAGATTTCCCAGTCATTCTGATCAGTTTTATTTACAATTAGTACTTTCAGACTCAAGTGATTCTATTTAATTGACAAATTTTGACATGTAATATATAAGATGTGTGGCAGTTTGATTGGCATGCACAATTAATTTCATAACTAATATTAGTTTTATGTATGCAGTGTGTTTTAAACATTGATCTTACCTAGGGGTCTGCAACCTTAAACCATCAAAGAGACATTTGGACCTGATTCCCAGAGAAAACAAAACACCAGGAGCCCCAAACCTGGGTGGGCGTAGCCAACTCGATGTCACTCACTCCTATTGAGTCACATGACACTCCCAGCCACGCCTACCCAGGTTTTATGGCTCACTATGTTTTCTTTTGTATAGGAAACAGGTATCTCTCTTTTTCCTCTCTTTCTCCCTGTCCATCTCTCTCCCTCCTTCCCTCCCTTTCATCTCTTTCTCTCCCTCCATCTCCTTCCTTCCTTCTCATCTCTTTCTCTCTCCCCCTCCGTCTCTCCATTTCTCCAAGGTGGGTAGCCAGCATCCAGGATGGGTTAACTCCGCCTCTGGACAGCTGGACTGAGTCTGCATGATTTGGCCCCGCCCCCTCCGCCATCTTCCCCAGTATGACTCAGTCCGGCTTAAGGACCAGACGCGTGGCTTACAGCTGCTACAACTTCAATTGGAAAGGAAAACAAAAATGCAGTCAACTTTGAAGAAAAGGCAAGAAAACCGGCGTGAAGGGCTTGCCTGAAGCCGCTGAAGGCGGGCTGGGCGAATTTAGGATCGGACGCCCAGGCGATAAGAACACTGCAAGAGAAACTGGCAGCGAGGCCCCAGCACGCGCTGAGAAGCGCAGGGACCAGCGTCTCCCCCCCCAATCGACTTACCTCCTAGCAATCAGAAGAGAAGAGCGGAGGTGGACGAGCGGCGCGAATGGCTTCGGTCCGATTCCGCCACTATTGAGGACGTCGGTTCCCGGCAACGTCGGCCTGCAATGGAGGGGGGTGAGCAAGAGAGGGAACGTTTGGCGCGAAAAACCGCATTGGCACGCATGCGCGGTGCTGCGGAGTCGCAAACCCATATGGTTGAAGCAGCCAGCAAGGAAGGGTGAGTTATTGCGATTCGGCCTGCTTCCCAGGCCCAGAGCTTTTCAGAAGCCCCGCAGCTGCCAGCCCGAAGCCCCCCACCCCACCCCAATGGCGGACAAAGCGAAAGAGTCTTTCTTGCTTCAGCAAGGGAAGGCCAAGGCCCCTCCCACATGGCTGGGACATCGGGGGGCCAGGGGGCGAAATCTACACACAAACAGCAGGCCTCAGGTTCAAGGGATTCAGGCAGCTTCAGCAGAGCCTCCAAGGCCTCTAGGAAGAATGAGGAACGAAACCAAAGGGCCCTGGACAGGGCCATGGCCAGAGCGCAAAGGGAGACTGAGGCAGAGGATAGGGATCTATCCCCTTCCAACCAGCCTGACCTGCAAGATAGTCCTGCTGCTATTCCCTCTCCAGTGGGCAGAAATACAGAGGCTTGGTCTCCTGATGTAGAAGAGGATCCACCTTCCATCTCAGGGCCTATGATGGAAAATGTATCTGATTTCTTTCAGAGCCGTCCAGGTTATGGGGATCCATCTACCCCCCCCCCCCCGCTCCAACCCCCTAGACTGACTGCCTCAGCTTCTTTCACTCCCACAGCAGCGGGCCTAAGGCCAGAAGAGGCATCGGAGCCTTCTCTCCCTGCAGGGGTGGAGACCTTCCTGTCTCATGCCATCAGGAAGCAATTTCAGGCCTGTCTGTAGCCAAATGGCTCCTTCACTGACTCAGGGCAACTCCAAACGTAAGTCCAGTAAACGGAACCCCGGGAAGCTGCCAATCCCAATCCCCAGAGGGAACTTTACCCAGAGGATCTGCACAGCCAGTCCTCCTCTGAGGATGAGGACCTGTTTAGAGATCAGCAGGAGGCCACAACAGAGATTTTTAAAGACCAGGAATTCTCTGATGATGAAGATCTGACCCGCGATCAACCCGCCTTCATAGTGTTATTCCGCCCAGCAGTTTTCAGATCCCTTCTCTTTAAGCCCACTAAGGCTGCCAAGATAGGGCCCTCCGTGCTCCCCCAGGGGGCTGATCCTTCAACTGCCCCTGACCCTCTTTTTTCTGAACCCACTGTAGAAAAGGATGTTATCCCTTCTCCCAAGCTCTTCAAGGATGTGGTACAAAGACAGTGGATCTCCCCAGGGGTAGGACCCAACCCAAATTCCCTTGATAAACGCCATTATCAGATGAGTCAGGACTTTGCCCAGCTGCTGGAGGTTTCCTCCATTGACCAGCCAATAGCAGCCCTATCTTCCTCATTCTTTTTGCCCGGCTCTCCCATGGATGGTCTACTGCCAGAAGACAAGCAGCTAGAACAATCCTTGGTTCGCGCCCACCATTCATCAGCTTTGGCGATTAAGGTGTCCTCCGCCTTTAATTGCTCTTCCTTAGTTTGGCTTAACCAAGTGGACCTCACGGAGGCGTATCTTCACATACCCATCTGTCAGGATCATCAACAGTTCCTCCGCTTCGCATACGGGGGAAAGCATTATCAGTACCGAGCCCTCCCGTTTGGCCTTTTCTCAGCTCCACGGGTGTTCACCAAGGTATTAACAGTTCTGGCAGCCCACCTCAGGGGGTTCCCGGTGCGCATCCAATGTTATCTGGACGATGTGCTCATTCAATCGCAGGCACAGGGTATTCGAGATATCGCTCTCACAACGTCCGTCCTACGGGAGCACGGCTTCTCCATCAACATGTCCAAGAGCAACCTGACCCCAACTACCTGTCTGCTTCACCTGGGGGCGATCATAGACTCGGTGCAAGGGATGGTCTTCCTCTCCCAGGAACGTCAAGCTTGTCTCATTCAACTGGCTCGACAGGTGAGGAGAACGTGGGTGGCGTCCCCATTCACACTGGGACAAATGGTGTCCACCTTCTCAATCATACTGTGGGCTCGACTTCACAGTAGGGACCTACAGTGGATCCTTCTTCCCTACAAAATGGCCGGCAGGAGCACGTCTCACAGACCCACTCAGCTCCCACCCAACGTGTTACAATCGCTGACCTGGTGGACATCCCCAGCGATCAGGGCAGGCTCCCCCTTCAGGGAACCCCCATGACTCACTCTAATGACGGACGCAAATCTGTCCGGCTGGGGAGCACATTTGGGCCGACTGATGACACGGGGTATGGTCTCCCCAAGAACGGCAGTACTCCATAAACTGGCTCGAGCTACGGGCAATCCGCCTGGTCATGCTCCACTTCCAAACAGAGGTGTCCAACCAGCACATTCAGGTTCTCACAGAAAACATAACGGCAAAGGCACATGTGAACCATCAGGGGGGCACGCATTCGGGTGCCCTGATGTAGGAAGCGGCCCTCCTGGGCAATTGGGCAGAGGTCCACCTTCGATCCCTGAGGGCAGAACACATCGCAGGTACAGAGAACGTGCGGGCGGATCAGTTGAGTCGGAGCACCATCGACCACGGAGAATGGCACCTCCCCCCCTCCCTGTTCCTGGAGTTGTCGGAGCGATTTGGGCGGCCGACAGTGGACCTCTTCGCCACCCTGGAAAACACCCAGCTTCCTCGATTCTTCTCCAGGTATCACACCCCGGGGGTGGAGGGGGTGGATGCTCTCCACAGCATGTGGCCGGGGGACCTACTTTACGCCTTTCCCCCGATACCTTTCATACTGAGGGTTATCCAGAAGATGCTGACGGAGCGAGCAGAACTTCTCCTGGCCCCTCACTGGCCAAGGCGACCGTGGTTTGCGGATCTGGTGGAGCTATCGGTCGCCAGCCCATGGCGACTCCCGGACAACAGGGTGTCTCTCTCCCAAGGGTCACTGCTCCACCCGGACCCGCAATGGCTTCACTTGACCGTTTGGAGATTGAGCGGCGCCTTCTGAGGGCTGAAAACTACTCTCCAATTGTGATCGAAATACTTCAGGCCTCCAGGTGGCCTTCCACCTCGCGAATGTATGATTCCACTTGGCGCACCTTCCGGGGCTGGTGTGGCCGCAGGAACATAACACCTACAGAGTCTTCGATTCCTCAAATTCTGGATTTCCTTTGGGAGGGGCTCACCTCTGGCCTCACCCCTAATACCATCAAAAGACAGATGGCGGCCCTGGTGTCAGTCTTATCGGTGGGAGCGACAACACCTCTTGCCCAGCATCCGGTGATCAGGCTTTTCTTCCGGAGGGCAGTCAACATCAGACCCGCCGTGATTCATAGGTACCCCACCTGGAACCTCACGAAAGTTTTCAACGCTCTCACTGGAGCAACATTCAAGCCTCTCCGGTCAGCCAGCCTCAAGTTTCTTACCATCAAGGTAGCTTTCCTTGTCGCTATCACCTCTGTGAGGAGAGCATCCGAGCTAGCAGCTCTGTCTGTCCGTCAGGGTTTTTGCATATTCCACAACGACAAGGTCGTCCTACGGTTGAACTCAGCATTTATTCCCAAGGTCAACACTCACTTCCATCAGGCCCAAGAGTTGATCCTACCAAACTTTTGCCCTCATCCGGTTCATCGGTAATGGCACACACTAGACATCCGGCAGGCATTGCGCATTTATCTGAAATGGACAGAAGCCTTCCATCTTTCGGAATCCCTCTTCGTATCGTTCCAACCTGGCACCCTGGGCCAACGGGTGCCTGCCTCGACCATCTCCAGGTGGCTAAAAATGTGCATTGCGCAGGTGTACATCTTTCTGTCGTTGCCTGTCCCCAGAAACATCACATCGCATTCCACAAGGAGTGCGGCTACGTCGGCAGCTTGGAAAACCCAGGTGTCCATTGAAGAGGTATGCCGGGCGGCCACGTGGTCCTCCTTCACTCCATTCATACGTCATTATCGGTTGGATGTTTTTGCGGCATTCGGCAGGCGAGTCTTGCAACGTGTTCACGAGGATGGAGGAGGACGCGACCGGACAACGGCCCACCCGTAATGGCTGACAGGCTTGGGTATGTCCCATCCTGGATGCTTGCTCCACCCATCTTGGAGTAAGGGTGTTGGTACCTACCTGATATGCCGTTTCTCTAGGTGGTGGAGACCGCATCCAGCCCCACCCTAATGTCAGTCCGGTCCCGGGGAGAATTTCTCGTTTCTACAGGAATGCCACGCGTCAGTCTGCAGCGAGTCCTTCGTCATATTGGGGAAGATGGTGGAGGGGGCATGGCCAAATCGCGCAGACTCAGTCCAGCTGTCCAGAGGCGGAATTAACCCATCCTGGATGCTGTCTCCACCACCCAGAGAAATGGTGTATCAAGTGGGTACCAACGCCCTTTCCCTTTCTCCCTCCCTTCCCCTCTCATCTCTATCTTTCTCCCTCCCTCTGTCATTGCTCTCTCTCTCCCTTCCTCCCCCTCTCATCTCTATCTTTCTCCCACTCTCTCCCCTTCTCTCTCTGTGCCACAGCAGAAGCTTCCCTTCAGGCGACTCTCCTTCCCCTCTTGCGAACCCCTGGCTAGCTGTGGCAGAACCAGGAGGGCGTGCATGCACAGGGAGACCCTCCTAAAGCGAGCGCGAAACTGCAGCAAAGGCACAGCAGGGCAGGTGGCCGCTCACTTGAGGGTCTTAACTGGAGGCAGAAGGGCACGGCTTCTCTCCTGCCCTAAAGATCCAGACATTGTCTTACCGTGTCCTCCGGTTCCCGTTCCCCCGCAGCTTTTCAGGTGAGCGGGGAGGGCGTAAGCTCCAGTCCGAAGCAGCAGGAAGCGAAGGCTGCCTTACAGGGCCATTGCGCTCCTGCACTAAGGCTCTGCACTATTGCCTTGCCTCCCTCCCAACCGCATGAGAGGAGAAGGAGAAGGATCGCTGGAACCTTAATGCAGGAGTAAAGCTGCCTTCGTGCCACATTTGCACGTAAGGCAACTTTCGGGTGAAGAGCTGCAGGCGGGGGGGGGGGGAGGAGGGAGACAGGACACAGGAAGTCGATGGCCGGATCTTTAGGGCAGGAGAGAACTCCCACCCATCCTGCGCGCGCCTTTGCTGGGCTTTGGCGCTCACTTCAGGAGGCTCTCCCCATGCATGCGTAACCTCCTGGCCCCGCCACAGCCAGTCAAGGGAGTAGTTAGAGAGGAAGGAAGGTTGTCCGAATGGAAACCTTTGCCGGGGATGTCGATCGTTCTTCAACCAGCACCGGAGAATCAACCCCGGCCGCTTGTCCAATCCCGCTCTTGCCCTTAACTTCTCAGGCCAGGGGAGAGGAGGGAGAGGGGCGGGGCCAGCCAGATGGGACAGGGAGCCACAGCAGAGGGCCCAAAGAGTGAATGTGGCTTCAGAGCCGCAGGTTGCCGATCCCCGGTCTTATCTATGTGAAGGGAAGCTGCCTTTGACATACTACATCGTTTGTATGAATTTTTCAGAGAAAAAATTCTTAAAGGAGAAAAAACAATAGCTCTTAATAGGTCTCTCAGAAGCTGGAAGTGTCCCTTGGCCTGAAATATGTTTACACAACTCATACAGCCTATAGTAAATATAGTTGTCAAAAGGCCTTGATTTGATCCTTAGGCTCCTCTACAGATTTGCTCGTATTTTCCTTGCAAGATTTATCCTTGTCATATTCAAGTCCAATGCAGTCTATTTGTCTTCTTTCCTTTTGAATACATCTCCTTTTTCTACGTAGTCTTGTTCCTGTGGTCAATGCAGAGTGGTTTTATCAAGGCCAAACAGATTATTTTCTATAATCTTCCTTGTTTAGGATGGATTATGTAAAAAGACCTGTCTTTGTAGCTAATAGGTATAAGATAATCTTAATTTGTCATATATTTCTAATAAGTCAGTAATACATTCTGTTAATTTTTCTCCCCTTCTCCAATAATCATATGCTATTTGTTCTTTAAGTGCTATATGCTTAAAATTGTTGTGCAGAAATCCTATTACCATTCTCCCTTCTATTTTGGTTCTCTTATCACATCAGCCATTTAAATATTTTTGTCACTTTTTCCATCCAGACAGTATCACAGTATCAAAGAGGCAATATTCTTCTTTCTATACCGGAGGAAATGTCTGTCTATCTGCTGCTGCTACTCTTTTTCTTTTTTGACTTGACATTAAAGAAAAGAAAACTGCAAATTTATGATTATTAAGAGTGCGGTGGCTCAGTGGTTAGAATGCAGTACTGCAGGCTACTTCTGCTGACTGCCAGCTGCCTGCATTTTGGCAGTTAAAATCTCATCAGGTTTAAGGTTGACTCAGCCTTCCATCCTTCCGAGGTTGGTAAAATGAGGAACCAGATTGTTGGAGGCAATATGCTGACTCTGTAAACTGCTTAGAGGAGGATGTGAAGTGGTAAATACCCTATTTCCCTGAAAATAGGACCTCCCCAGATAATAAGCCCAATCAGGCTTTTGAGTGCATGTGCTAAAATAAGCCATCCCTCCCAAAATAAGCCACCCCTCCCCAAAAGAGCAGCAGCCATGAGGTGACCACGCTCACCGCCTCCTGCACCTCAAAAATAATAACTCCCTGAAAATAAGGCCAAGTGCTTATTTCGGGGGTCAAAGAAAATAAGACCCTGTCTTATTTCCGGGGAAGTAGGGTAGTACTAAGGCAGCATCGAAGCTGAGCAGCTACATTTTGAAGGGAAGCTTCCACAGAGCTCATCTGTGATGGTATTTAGGTGGACTCCCACTATACTCATTCATTGACCATGTCGACTGAGGCTGGAGAGGACATTCAGTTCAATGGTTATCTGGAGAGCCAACAGTTTCCTATGCTTCTTTAAGTAATAACTTAAAACAACAAGAAACTTAATTTAAAAGTACCCTCCAGATTCATCTTGTTGCAGCTCTAATTAAACTAGAATAGAACAAGTCTACTTGGGAAGTCTACTGTTGCTCGTAATGCTTTTAATTGGACAATGTAAAGAACTTTTGATCTTTACTATTTAATTAAATATTTAATAATCAATATTGTTTTAAGTAGATTTAGGGGACCTAGATAATCCAACATCATGTAATCCAACATGAGCTGGTGTCCACACGTTATGTACCAAAGGATTATAAATCCCATGGATGAGCCTTATTTTATTAAAATAAAAATATTTTAATAACACACACACACAAATGATTTCCGCCATTTTCTTACCTTGATGTGTTCAATGCCTCCCATATTCATCCATGCTTGCGCTTGCTCTGGATTGAAGTCTACAGACACTTTATAGCTCTACATTAATATGAAAATGAAAACTCCACATTAGAAGACTCAAATCTATCTTGCAGAGATCTTAATGCACACAAGGAATAGCTTTTCTCACACTTGGGTTCTTAGATGTTCTAGATTACTAATTCCATGGCATTTATTTTACTGGATGAAGAATGTTGAGGGTTGTAACCTAACCATAAATGGGAGCCCCAAATTGAGAAGGACAGGATAGAATGTTAATGACATGTTTTTACATGTTATTATTATATACAATAATTATATTATTGTTATTATTACTATAACTTCCCAAACTCTCTGCACGCTCCGTTTTTTGCAAAAACGGGTGAAAAATGGGCCCGTTTTTGCGAAAAATGGTGTGCACAGAGGGTTTGGGAGGCTTGCAGAGAATTTCTGTTGGGCTGGGGGAAGGCAAAAACTCCCCTGTTTTGACGAAAAACAGGCCGCTTTTCACAAAAATGGTGGTGTTTTTGCCTTCCCCCAGCTCTCAGAAGTAGTCTACAAACCTCCCAAACCCTCTGTGCACCCCTTTTTTTGCAAAAACGGGTGAAAAACGGGCTCGTTTATGCAAAAAAACAGGGTGCACAGAGGGTTTGGGAGGCCTTGCAGACTGCTCCTGGGGCCAGGGAGGACAAAAACTTTTTTTTTCTTACTTACCTCTTTGAAATCTTGGTGTGTCTTATAGTCCAAAAAATACAGTATATAATTTAAAAAAAGAGGATATACTGTATTTTTTGGAGTATAAAACACACTGGAGTATAAGACGCACCTTAGTTTTTTGGTAGGAAAATAGGGGGAAAAAATCTACCTATCAGATATTCATGGCTAGCGTCCTTAGTCTGGTCCGCTTCAGCACATTATTTTATTCCCTGGTTAGGGCTGAATTAATGCTTCTAAAACACAGCTGATACAGAGAAGCAATGAAAAAGCCTGCAAAGCTGGGAAGGTCGCTAGAACCTGGTTAGGGCTGATTTTCCCCCCCAAAAAAGCTACATTCAGAGTATATGACGCACCTACATTTTCAGCCTCTTTTAGGGGTGGGGGGAGTGCGTCTTATACTCCAAAAAATACGGTACTTGTTAACATATGTCACAATATAAATTATATAACAATATAGATTTAAATGGTCTTTCCATTAAAGCTTTGGAAATAATATTATTCTAAATAATATCAGGAAAACAGAAAATCAAGGTTAACATTGACATTCTGTTGTTTCATTAGATATTGTTATCAGTTCTGTTCATCAGTTGCATTGTAAAGCTCACAGCAGAGACACACAATTAAAAAATAACTTTTTATTGAATAACTTCCATTTTATCTATACATTAATGTTGCTGTCATTTTTCCAGCTCTGGACATTGTGCCATCGCGATTCATTCCTTTTAGAACTGAAGAAACAAAATGGCAAGGAACACAATTCTTAAAAGAGGAAGGAATGATGCTTGATTCTTCATAAAGCCTATAGAAATAAGTCAGAAAGAGAAATGGTCAGGACAGTATAACAGATACCTAAGGGAAAACTTAAAGGGAAATGAAAATATAAACATCACTAAAACCACCCGAGAAGTTGGCTTCTTCATTGGTGGCCAACAGAGACTTATCAATTAGGATTCTTTAATATTGGGGGGGAAAGGCACAATAGCGATTATGAGCAAAAACTGATTGTAAGAGCATGTTGCTGCCACTGCCTCTTAGTCTGCATTACCTGGGCCGCAGTATAAAAATTGCAGTCTCTGGCCTGCTGACCTATAACATCAAATAGTCCTGTGAAAATATTTAATAGAAAAGAAAAATGTGGATAAGTGATTTCAGAACAAATTAATATTATCTGTTCCCCTGACATTCCCATAGTTCTTTTTAGAAATTGCCAACTGAAACAAAATAAATTCTGAGAGAAGCAGTTTGCTTTGGAAACACTCGGCAAATATGCTCATCTCTTTAATATCTTGTTTCTCCGAAAATAAGATCCACCCCGAAAATAAGCACTAGCATGATTTTGGGGGTGGGACTAATATAATCCCTACCCAAAAAATAAACCCAGGGAATGGGCATGGCCAGCGTAAGAGATGGCGAGCACATGGGCCAACAGTGTCTAGCAGTACCTGCAGCCCGCTGTTCCCTTGGCACAGCACAGATAAGTCTGAGCTCAGAGGTAGAGGTGGGGGGAGACAGGAGATCAGGATGTGCTGCATGGCTGCCTAGGAGGCTTGCGCAGTGGCACTGGCAGCAGGCGGAAGCAGAGGCATGGGGGAGGCAGGCAATTCTGATGCCCTGCACCAAGTGCTTGCCTAGCATGGCCGCAAGCAAACTGACAGACAATGGGACAGAGTGGGGATTGGGATTGTCTCCCCCCACCCCCCCGTGCCTCTGCCTCCGCCTGGCTCTACTGCGCACTTTTTGCCCAGAGGGAGACGAAGCGATTAGCTCTGTTTCAAAGCATCCCATTTGCAAGCACCGAAGCTTCATCTCCATCTGGACAAAAAGTGTGCGGCAGAGCAAGGCGGAGGCAGAGGCACTGGGTGGGGTGGGGTGGGATGAGAGGCAGGCGAACTTAACATGAAATCTAACATTTAAATAATTTATTACATGTGAATGAATACATTTATTATACATGAAATTATCTTGTTATGTAGATTAAGGAAAATATGATTGAAATGCATTGAATTTAAGATGTAAATGAAGCATGTCAGCAAACTTAAACCCTTCTGCATTATTTTCTAAATTGAGATAATTTCTGTAACCATAGTTGAATTAAGAAACATGTTTGAAGTAACAGAATGCAGATTAAAAAAAACACTACATTCCACCAGTACATATTAAAAAATCCAGCAGCTTTCATCCTTCTGTTTAATATGTGGAGTTAGAAAATATATCTCACTCACTTGAAGAGAAAGGAACGGTAAAAATTATATAGAAACTTAGAAAAAAGCTCAAGAAATGAGGGCATGAAAATAAAGAGACAGGATGATTGAAAAAAAGAAAATGTTTGATCATTTTTTAATTATACTGATAAACCACCTTTCTTCAACAATGGATCTGAATATAATATACATATATCTGGGTGATCCTCTAGCGGCTAGCCAAATATTGATCAGCCACTGACATTCTCTTTGGATGACTATTAAAAGTTTTTACATGTAGGGTTTTTTTTTTAATTAATAAAAGAAACTTGATGGACAGAAAACATGGATCTAATACCAAAGAAAAGAGAGAGCAAACATAATAGAAAAACTTAACAGAAGAGCAATGAGAAAGATCTACCCATATTATACATGTCGAGAACACCATCAACTACACATCTATGACACTCACTTTACATATTTATTTACAGATAGGAAGCAACAGGTGAAGCTAGGAAAAATCATATTGAGCACTTGGACAATTAGTACATGTGCCACTCAGAGCTGTGTGTTCTCTCTATTGCTTGCTCCTCTCTCTCTCTCTCTCTCTGTATGTATGTATGTATGTGAGAATGTGTGTGTTTGTGTGTATGTGTATACACAAACTCTCTCTCACACACACACATATACCAATGACTGTATTTCTAAGGATCCTTCTGTCAAAGTACTTCAAAAATATAACAGTAATTGGTCTCATTTGAGACAGTGATGAGTCTGCATATAGATGGAAGGTTGAACAACTGGCCCTCTGGTGCAGCAGGAACAACCTGAAGCTGAACTTGCTTAAACATTTAGAGATGAGAGTGGATTTTAGGAGGAGCCCTCCTATTTTATTACCTCTTACTATATTTGACAGCACAGTATGATCAGTAGAATCCTTCAAATTTCTGCTTTCTATAAACTTCTATGTTTTGAAATTGACACCTAACATTAGAACCATCATTAAAAAGGCACAACAAAGCATGTTCTTCCTGTGTCAACTTAGGAAGTTCAGAGTGCCCCAGGAGCTGTTGATACAATTCTACAGAGGAATTATTGAGTCTGTCATTTATACTTCTATAACTGTCTGGGGTTTGGTACGACAAATAAATAGGACAGATACAGAGTCCAATGGATAGTCAGGACTGCAGAAAAAACAATTGCAAACAGCCTGCCATCCATAGATAATGTAATGGTCAGAAGGGCTGAGAAAATAACTACAGATTTTTCACATCCTGGACATAAACTGTTTCAATTCCTTCCCTTGGGACACTGCTATAGGGCATTATATGCCAAAACCATACACAGGGACATTTTTCCCTTGTGCCATCATTGTTCTGAATATCTAATCCTCATAGTAGTCATATGTCTAAGAATATTCATTCATGTTGTATGGCTGTAATATTATTATTATCCGTCTCATCTTTTCTAGTACCCCCTTATTGGTATCATTATTATGATTATTATTACTCTGTTGCTTTACATGTATACTGAGAGCTTCTGCACCAGAGATAAATTGCTTGTGTATCTAATCACACTTGGCCAAATAAAGTATTCTACTCCATTTCCTATTCCTATTTTAAATATAATTTCAAATATAAAGATGAGTCAAAAGGTGCAGTGTTCTTGGGTATCTTTATTCATTCTTCCCTTTAAAATAAAGATATGGAATGACACACATTATTTTTGCTTGCAAAGTCTCCAGAGGTGAATATATTACTTTACAACAGAGCTATATATTTGATAGACCTGTTTCCTTCTCGAAAAGCTGCATAGCAAAGTCGGGAAGTTGCTTTTGCCGGTGGAGAGCTGATGCTTATCTTCTCCCACTTCCTTTTCTACAAACCTGCAGGGGAAAATCTGTATTGGGAAACATCAAGGTAACTGATCATTTTACATATCGCCTGCCACATACTCCACTTGGGACCCTTATTATGAAGCTTCTTCTTCTTCTTTGCTTTTAGACAGAAAAAAGGATACACCTGGATTTCAGAATTTACTTTTTAAAATGCTGCAAAGGCAATTATGTTTTAAGTAATTATACATTGATAGCTTTGTGGCCAAAGAGCTATATAAAAATAAACAAATTGTATTATAAATTACCACAAATTTTCCTTTTAGATGCTTATGAAAAACAACATAATTCTTGGATCCAGATGAGGCTCATTCCAAAATGAATTTGGTAATTCAAGATAGATTCCTGGTTGTATAATGCAAAATTGGTGGTACAAATATGTCATGCTTTGCATTCACCCACTTTTTGCTTCCTAATCATTCTTCTATTTACTACCGTGTTTCCCCGAAAATATGACCTGTCCCGATAATAAGACCAACCCTGCTTTTCGGGGTCGGCGTAAATATACG